>JANHGB010029583.1:0-23281 GCA_026283785.1 Coracopsis vasa
TCATTATAGGTGATGGCAACTGACTGGGAGTGTTGGAATGGATTGATGCCCCGCTCCCCCAACACATCTATTCTATTCTATTCTATTCTATTCTAGTCTAGTCTAGTCTAGTCTAGTCTAGTCTAGTCTATTCTATCCTATCCTATCATATCCTATCCTATCTTATCTTATTTTCCACATAGGGTTTGTTGGTATTTTTTAAACCCCTTGAATTACGGTGAATAACTAACTACTTCAATGAAACTTAGGCAGATAGGTTTGAAAAACTTACATGATGAGGGATTCATAGGCATATGAAAATGAATTTAGAAGTAGATGAATTGCATTTGGGCAAAACTGTCCACTCATGTTCCACTACCTTTTACATATGGTGCTCTTTGATATTATAAATATGTATTTGGCATCTCTTATGCATTTTTTTCTTTACGTTCTCTGTTATAAAAATATTTTTTGAAGGTATGCAATGGCAGATAGTGGAATACTTCCCAGAATCTGTGCTCTTCTATACCTTATAATTTTGCCTCTGTATGAAGAAAGAGGATTTTTTCAGGCTTTGCTTTCTATACTGTTCTTCTCTCTTTTGGTACTTTTATCTCCCTCTTATCAAAAGATGGTGCTTTAGAAAACAAATCTTCCAAAAACTAGAATTTGGGGAAGAACCTAGTGCAAAATGTTCATCTGGGATGGCAATGGTACATACTTGCATTCCTTCCACACAATAATGTGCTGTTTCTGAATTGTTTTGTCTGTAGAACTGAGGCTTTTGTTTTCTTTTCTCTTAGTTATTTGCTTTACAAATCCATTATCAGGAACTGGTTTAAAGAATCCCTTGTGGAACTGCAATTGCATTGCTCTTGAAAAGCAAACATAGCTGTTGTATAAATCTGTGAAGAGGGTTTCTTTCACCTCCATGTGACGTTAGATGAGGGCGTAGTCTTGCACTGAGTTACGTTGTAGTGCCACAGCTGTAGAGATTGCATGTTTCTTGGCTGGTATGCAGTGCCAGATTTAGCTGTTCTTGCTCTCCCATTTTAAAAAAGTGCTTGTTCTGATGCAACTGCTGACAGGCAAATCTCATTCCTGCTTGAAAAATTCGATAGCCTGTTTCCATGTCTGTTTCAGAAGCAGAAGCCATTAGTGTGTCTACCTTTGATGTGAGGCATGATAACCAACATAGTATTTTGACTTAACTGGCTCCTTCAAGTAGAAACAGCCACAAGGGTAGGATTTTTAATTAATTCCAGATAACTGTGCACACTTTATTAATTCTTCTTGAGATGACAGTTGAAACTAGTGGAACTTTCATCTGCCATATTGCAACTGTTCCTGGTGTAGTCTAAACAAACCTTTACTTTCGTACTACGATCTTCATTATGATTTTGTCATATGCAGCAAAGCAGTCTAACTAGTGTTCCACTAAACATTTTTCCTGTCTTTGTTTTTCCTTCTCTGTATTTTACAGAGATCATACTTTTGGTCCTTAATATAAGTTACAGCTACAGAAGCAACATTCTAGAGCTGAGATATGTTTTGGGTGAAATTATATCCTTTCTGAAATGGACAGCATAGTTACCCAGTGTTATGCCTAGATATTACAACCATAAAGGCTCACAAGAGGATTAAAATTTAAAAAAAATGAGAAAAAAGAAGAAACAAATTGGTCTGGCATGCACTTTATTGGAACAGGATTTTTTGTTTTAATTTTAAATCTGTATCAGGTCTTTGAACCATGAGAGGGCTTTTCTGTCAATATGCCTTCCTTGAGACTATAATTATTGTTATTCTGGACAATTAAAATGATGGCAAATAATGTTACAGATCTGATTACTATGGAAACAGCTTTTTTTCTTGGCACATTTTGATTTTTGAGGTAAATATCAATAACATCATTTTCAGACAGGATGTTGAAGGCTGACTGAAGTTACAAGGCCTGTTTCTGCATGGAATTTAGGCTTTTCAGTCTTAACTTGTGATTTTCCTGAAATGCAAAATCCATTCAGCAGGTCAACTTATTAGTAGCACCTCTGCTTTGTGGCCTCTAAAGCATTGCAAGTAAATTTCCATTTTAGTCAGTATTCTTTTGATTTATGCTATAGTTTTCTCATTAAACTTCCAAGGGAACTCTAATGGCTCACTTAGTTGGTAGCTTATAGACAGTTTGCTGATAGCTGATATGAGACTCTGATACTGTTGAATTCTTCAACTGCTTAGTTTCTGTAATCTGTTTCTAGAGGAACTGTGGGTTTTGACTAGGATGTCAGGGAGCAGCAGGATAGGGAGACATTTCTCCACAATAATGTGAGCTGGGAGATAAGGGTGACAGCAAGGCAGGCATGGATCAGTATGCACGCTGACCAATGATGCAATCCCACAGTTGCGAAACAAGATCGGTGCAAGTCTACTGGCAGTAAGACTGGCTCAGACAACAGTCCAGTGGCTATCAGACAAACTTGTCATAAGGAGGGAAGCTTGAGGTTAAGCCACAATTTGAAGTTGGTGGATCAGGATCTGTGAGTTACACAGCCAAGTATAGGCATTCTTGCAGCACAGCTGACACAAGGATCAAGAATGGGAGCCTGAATTTCAGCTCACAGCTGAAGGTGGAGGAGGCCCCTGACAGGGTTCCACAGAGGTTACGCAGCTGCATTGTGTCAGTGTTGATCTTGAACACAGATGTCGTAACCCCTAGGACTGGGAAAATAGGTCTGTGGATAAGCTCGGGGCCTTGACAGGGTTATCCTAGGAAAGTCTTCATTTTTTATGCCTATAGCCAAACAAAGTTACAGCTTTTAGAACTCTAATTACACCCATTCAGGGCTGTACAAGACAGCAACAACAGGGATCCTGTCCTTTGTCTGCTAGAAAGTGTGCTATATGTTTTTATTTCTGGTTGATCTTATTTGCTACAGTACTGATAGTGCCCAGACAGGGTGTAATTAATGTAACCTGGAACTCCATTTTGACTTTGAAGTTCCTTTAGCAAAGGAAGAAAGACAACTTTGGACTTGAAATATTTGTTTAGAGATAAGGAAGATAGTTTTACTCCAGCATGTTTCCCTGGTTTAGTCAAATGAAAAGCAACAGTGAGACTTCTCACAGTACAAATGCTGGCATATGTTCATACCTAGAAATGATCTAACACTTTAGGCATTTAAGGAGGTAAAGAAGTGGATTATATGTTCCTGTTGAAAGAACAAGAAAATTATATTTGATAACCTGTGAAACTTTTTAGGTGGGCCCATACCCCTAGTTAAGCCTGAATCTTACTCCTGAATGCAGTAGAATAATACATCCTTTCTAGCCTTTACTGTCTGAATCTGCTTATTTCTCAACTGATTACTTTTTTTCTTCAGCAACTTCATAAAAATAGGAGATTGAATTATGTTTCTGTCAGTTTCCAAATATGCATTGAATAAATTAAAATTATTAATAGGGACAATTTTGTGTGTATTGTTTAAAGTGTACTTCCTTATTAACTAATAAATAGGTAAAACTATAAAATAGGAGGGTCGTTTGCCATGCTACTGTGGCTGAAGCTATTCCTACTACATTGATACTGATAAATATGCATCTTGGAGATTTCAGGAACCTCACAAAAAGCATATTAGTGTTATTCTTCAAGAGAATAATAACTCTCAGTACTGCCTACTTAGAATGTTTCCAGTACTATTACCTTTTGCTGCCATTTCTAGTTCTGAATTTGAGTTTGCTTTTCTGACCTACCTTCTTGAGTGAGACTGTCTGGGGAAATGTAACATACAGGTTTCATTTGAGATGACACGTTCATCACTGGGTGAAGCGTTACAGTCCTATCCCAGTATCAGTTAAAAGTATTTATGCAAAAGGTGTCGGGACTCTGCACATTCAATTTAAGTTAGTGGCAGGAGCTACTAAATACTTTAATAAAATATTAAATGCTCCATAATACTGTCTTAGTTGACATCACTGAACCTTCGGAACAGAATCATCTATTGTGTGTCTCTTGTTTTGAGCAGACTGACTTCTGCTAGGCTCTTGTAGCTAATGCAAAAGAAAGAGCAGACTTCACCACATAAAGTGAAGACCATGTGAGCAGAAGCATATGAGAAGTCATAGAAATTGTTTGGTGGGTTTACTCTACAGACTTTGTATGAAGTGTTACTTAAGATACAGAATTTTTCCCATTAGTATATTGATAATCATATCACAAAACAGTCATTTGAGGAACTTTGCAAGCAGTTCTGGATTTATCCCATATAACCTTGCAGTCCGTGACAATATCCAGCAATCATCTTGGCTGAAGTTCTCGAGAGCCAAAAGCACAGCATCCCTGCAGATCTTATTTACTCTAGAAGACAAGTTGGAAATGCACCATCTTGTGCAACAATTACAATAATGTGGTGTTAAAGAAATTTTAACATCTGCTGTTCATTTCTCTTCCATGTGATCTCTTCCCCAGTTCTGAGTCTTCTGTGCAAAGACATCTGTTTTTGGTATCTTCATCTCCTGAGAAATTTCCACATCATTTACATGGTAGTATAAGAAGACTTAGTGTCCATTGGAGAAGAAAAGTTGGGTTGTAAATACTTATGAATAACAATCAAGATTACAGATTTTTGTGTGCTAGAATGTTTATTCACTAAATGGAATTCAGAGCAAGATCTTTATATAGATTGTAACTGCCAGTTCCAAAGAGCTGGTTTGAAAATTTAACTCTTCTGGAGACTGACTTTTTGTGATATGTATTACATGCAGAGTGCCTCCAGTTTATTGTAGGTGAGAGGCATTTTCACAAAAGTGGTGGATTTTACCTGCAGCCTTGAGTATTTTAATAGAGTTGGAGAAATACTAATAGCTCACATGACTTTTGGTGTACACATTCATATGAAGTACAACCTCTTAGGTGATTTTTTTTTAAAGAGAAGATGCAAGAAATGCAGAGTTTTAGCTAAACTATGATTTGCATCAATTTGTTTTTTCACCTATGTGCCTGATCTGAAAGTTGGTATAGAGAATTTGACAACCCATACAATAAGGAGGACTTGTCCTTGACTTTTATGTACAATGACCAAATCTATATTAGGTTAAAAATGTTGTTTAAACTTGCTATGCGATTTCAGAGTACCTTCAACAACAGTTAAGCATTCCTCTGTCTTGCTAGGTCATAGCTGGGTCTTGCAGGGTCACTCGGGCTGGGGCGTAAACTGGGGCTGGGAGTGTGCTGTGACAGGCCAAGGTGCCACACACTGCCCACTTTATATTTGACATGCTTAAGAGGTGGGCCAGTGCCAACCTCATGAAGTTCAACAGTGAAGTGCAAGGTCCTATGCCTGGGTCAGGTCAATCCCAGGCACAGCTACAGGTTGGGCGGAGAAGAGATTCAAAGCAGACCTGCGGAGAAGGACTTGGGGCTGTTGGTGGATGAGAAATGGAACATGAGCCGGCAGGGTGCACTCGCAGCCCAGAAAGCCAACCGTATCCTGGGCCGCATCAAAAGGATTATGACCAGCAGGTCGAAGGAGGTGATCCTGCCCCTCTACTCAGCTCTCGTGAGACCCCACCTGGAGTACTGTGTGCAGTTCTGGTGTCCTCAGCATAAGTAGGACATGGAGCTGCTGGAGCAAGTCCAGAGGAGGGCCACAAGGATGATCAGAGGGCTGGAGTACCTCTTGTATGCAGACAGGCTGAGAAAGTTGGGGCTGTTCAGCCTGGAGAAGAGAAGGCTGCGTGGAGACCTCACAGCAGCTTTCCAGTATCTGAATGGGACTTACAAGGATGCCAAAGAGGGACTCTTCATCAGGGACTGTAGCGACAGAACAAGGGGTAATGAGTTTAAACTTAAACAGGGAAGTTCAGGTTAGATATAAGGAAAAAGTTCTTTACCGTGATGGCGGTGAGGCACTGAGCAGGTTGCCCAAAGAAGTGGTAAATGCTCCATCCCTGGCAGTGTTAAAGGCCAGGCTGGACAGAGCCTTGGGTGACGTGATCTAGTGTGAGGTGCTCCTGCCCACAGCAAGGGGTTGGAACTGGATAATCTTAAGGTCCTTTCCAAACATAACTATTCTATGACTCTACAATTTTGGAAAACCAAACCAAACCAAAAAGAAAACCAAATCAACAGTAAAAATAATTTACACCCCCACCCTTAAATTAATGTAACCCCCCTAACACTAATGTACCTCAAGAAATCAGCTTTTTCTAATACTGATCTGGAAGCAAACAGATAAATACAATTAAGTATCACCTACCTTTTATAATTCAGCTCCATATAAGCCTATCAGGTTTTCTCACAACTATGTTTTTGGGAATCATTCTTAATTTTTTATTTAAAACTTGTAAAAAATAAGGTATTTTCCATGTAATTAACATCAGCTCAGAAGAGCCCTCTTAGGTGATTCATTTTGCTCCCTTGCTGTTACAGAAAACCTTTGCACAGGATTTCTTGTTCCACAGTGTTTAGACTATAAAATAGTCTAGTTTAGACTATAAAATAGTCTAAAATAGTTTAGACTATTTGGAATCTCTCCAAATCATCTACCCAAATTTTTCCCTAGCCAGTTTGTTTTCATTTGTTCCAGTGAAAAGTCACCTAGACTTTTTTGATTATGCATATTCCTCTCATGTCTACAAGCAGCATATATTATTATTAAAGTTTCCTGCTCCTCCCAGGAAACACTCCAGAGACTTTCCAGTGCTACAGTTCAGTCACCTCAGTGTTCACTGTGTATAAAGATAACATTGACGCAAAGCTACGGGCCAGTTTTGTCATCAAGTCACTTTACTTGGGATTACAGGAGAATAACAGGGCCAGCCTGGGAGGAATCCCCAAGCAAAACCTATGCTTTAGTTCACACTGAAGCCATATGTGCCTTATTGTCCAGCCTCAGGTGGTTTTACTGGGCATGGCAGTCTCCATATTCTGGGGACATGAAGCAACCAGTGGAGCATCTTCCATAAGGGAAGGAGAAATTTGTAGGCTTACAAGATTAATGGCGAGACTGCACTGTTGACAAGATGATAGCATTGATAACTGCAACAACATGATATCTTCTGTTGGGCCTGGACAACTCATGAACAATGAAGATGTAGCTCTTGTACAAAAATGGAGATATAGCTCAGATCAACTAGTACCTCAGCTTTTTGTCCTCCCCTGTAATTTCTATACCCAGTCTTGCTCTTGCATTTTGTATTTGTTAAAATCATCATATTTCTTTTTCTGAAGGGTCTGCAAGTCTTACTTTTAATCAAACTGACACCTTGCTCCTCCAACTGCTCTTCCCAAGTAGAGGTAGCATATTAACTACCCTACAATCTTTTGTTAACTTAGGTTTCACTAAATATTACCGGACTAATGAGATTTGCTATTTCATCTACTAGTTCTTCCAGAATTGTGGCAAATTGCCCCATACTCTTCCACCAGCATGTCCTTGACACCATTTCCATAACTGCATTTCCACTACTAATTTCACCTTTGCTATCCACAATAAACATTACATTTCTGTTACAGATTGAGGCAAAACATGAGTTTAATGTGGTTATGGTTTAAAATGATTACCCATCATTGCACTGAATGACACAGCATGTTAAATCATATGCTGTGGTTGGTTTATGGCTCATGAATTCCAAATTCCAAACTGTATAATAAATTAGTGCATAATGTTGTAATATGCAGAGAAAGCATAATTCCAAATGCCATTTCTCTCTCAGTCCTTTTCTTTGGCTTACTATTGTCAGCTGACAAGCAGCTGAAGCAGATTTGAATCCTGCTTCCCAGAATGCCAGAATCTTGTTCATTTCAGTCACTTTCTAGTTCACTGGAGCACAGCTGGCAGCAAGAATACAAGGATGTCAGAAAAGGCACTCCCACACAAAGCTAGGATTTGATCAGAATAAGCAAACTGGGAAGTTAATGCTCACTGAGTGAAGAGCTGAAATGCAGAGTGGCAGCTTCCACTTTCAAGGGTAAGAACTGCAGCAACAGCATGGGTTTGACGTGGAAGGTGGGAATTCTGGAACGTAAGGTGGTCGCTGACTCTGCAGCACAATACAAACATTTTCTACCAGCTATTGTGTTAAACATTCACGGATTTTATCTTCAGCAAAAATATTCAGATATAAATGTTACATTAAAGCAAACCTAATGCACATGACAGAAAAACTGCACCTACTAATAAAATCTCTTCCAATTTTAAGAAGCTTAGGGTTTGATTCTGCAGCAATGAGATGAGTTTGGATGCCCAGGCTAAAGCTACATCATTTATTTTCAACAAAGATCACCAGCTGCTCACACTACCTTAAAGGAAGTTAAGTTTGACGCATCAATTATTTTAATAGATCTGACAGCGTTCCATACTGTTTTAGACTTTATATCAAGAACAGTTATTTCTGGCAGCTGTAACCTACCAAATCCTGGCTAGGCATTCAATTAACATGACAAAGCATCATCACAGACTGCAATTGTGCCATAGCGTTTCACAGCCCTCTGGTAAGTCTTTGGGTCCATGACCCTCATAATGCCATCTGTTCTGATGCCATTGCGGCTATCACTTTTTCAAATGGTCACAAATTAAAAAACAGACAGAATCCCAAAGAAGCGATTGTCAGCTGTCAGGACAAACTGTAACAAGGACCATGAAAAAAAAGGGAAACTGAAACGGCTCTGCAGCTAATAGAGGTTCACTTGTCTTTAACATTTGTAACCACATCTGCCTTAATTTGTTACATTCCCCCTTTAGCAAAAAATGGTTTTGTTTTTAAATGAGAGAATATACTTTTTTAACTATGTCTTTATTTTAAATTACTTATTTAAAGGTAGCAAAAACAACTTACCAGCAGAGAATGGCAGTAGCAGTCCTCCTTTTTAGTAGGTAAAATCACCTCTAATAGAAGACAAGTATTTTTCCAAAGTGCTAACACAATCTTTGTCCATGTAGATTTAGAGCTCTGAAACTATTTTCACACAGTGTATTGTACAGAAGAAATCTTGAATCATAAAATCATAGAATCAGCAAGGTTGGAAAAGACCTTCAAGATCCTCAAGTCCAACCATTCTCCAGCATTAACAAGGCCTCCACTAAACCATCTGCATGATTTTTTAAAAATGTCTATTTCCATAGCCCTTTACTGATAAGGTCTTTATTATGTAATTCACTACTTGGTCTAAGTATGTTATGTTAACTAAAGTAATGTAGCAGAATACAGCATGTATGTTCTGGAATACAGTTAACTTTTAACAGCTATCTCCAAAAGCACTGACTGTAATAAAGCCTGGTTTGGTTTTCTAATGACTGTGTCTTTTATCCCTGCAGCAGAGAATTTACAAATTCTCCCTCTCATGTGTACTTGCTAATATTTAATAAAAATTGAAATAATGAAACAGCCTCCGTAGTCTGTCCTCCTGCCTCTATTTTTGTTATACTTGCACAAGCCCAGATGACTCTTTTTTTATTAGTAGTATTTTTATTTTTATATCATTCCTTCTTCTGTCCAGATGAAACTGGCTAAAGAACTGAGAAGTTATGAAGGCAAAGCTGACAAACACACACACAAACAATGATTTCCTAATTTCCTAAGGATGTTGGCTTAAACAGCAAGCTCAAGATGTGTGATCTAACAGTGTATCAGTTGTGGCTGAGGGAGACTGAACACTACGCTGCAACAAATTATTTCACCAGCATCACTTATTAAAAAGACTAATCAATGAATTAAAACCCAGAAAGAAATTTAACTCTAATGTTAATTTCAGATATATCCATAAAGGAAACATTCCTAACTTCATTTATGAAGTTCAGTTCTTGGTATAAGAGGGAAGCATTTAAAAACTCTGGGACTTTTCATCAAAGTATTAAAACCAAAAATAAATTCAAAGAATCAAATGTCTGCAGCCTAATGGACCTACTACACCACGCTATATTGTTCAAGTATTCTGGGTAGTGTCTTTCCTTGCAGTGTTTAGCTTTTAAGAGTGTGAACAATGTTCATGTTTTTATATTTCTGTCAAGTAAGTGCTTTGCTAATGAATTACGTTGCTTGGTTCATCTGAGCAGTACTAAAAGACTGAAGATTTCTTCCAGGTCAAATGCTTTATGTGAAGATACGTGGCTCTTGAGCATGAACTCTCAATTTTTCTCTTCTATTCTATTTTCATTTCTCCATTTTTCAACTATTCTATGATTCTATGATTTTTACATCTAACTATTTTGCTAATACGTCTTTTCCCTTCAGTTCTATGCCAGTTCTTAAGAAAGAAAAGCTGGTTCTAAAAGCAACATTAAATTCAATGTAAGGGCAATTTCTTGAAAGCCAGATTTCTTGAATCACCACAACAGTATCTATTATAATGCAGGATCTCTCAGATTTGTGTGAAAAAGACACATGTATAAACTACATAATTCAGGTCAGAGCTTAGCAGAAAGAAGCAGTAATGCATTGTTACGTGCAGAGCTTTTCCAGCTTTCTAGACTCTGATAAGTGCATCTTAGTACAAAACTACATTCAACTTCAACATCTGGAAAATAACAAATATTTATGGCCATTCTGGCAAAGTTCAAGGTATTAAACTACCCTCTCTTGTATACCTCCCACTAATCACAGTGTGGGAGCACAAGAGTTACGGTTTGCTCCATCTTACCGAAGTGATCTCCTTCCCCAGAAGATATTATTCCTCTTCAGGAAAATGCTGACCTGAGAAGTCTTACTCAAAACTGTAAATATTGCATATAATGGTAATTACATGAGCACCCAAACAACATAACAGCAAAAGGAAATTTATTAAATTAGCTCTCCAAATCTGACTCATGCTATACAGGAGTAAATATGCAACAGTTATATGTGTACTCACCAATTCATGTTAGGGGCTATAGTATCCTCCAGCTTCCCCCAGGGCATAAACTAAGACTTACATCTTTTTTAGTTCAAACCCAGGTAGGAGTCTGATTTGTAAAACAGGACAATGCATCAAAGCATAGACCTGGACAGAAGACCCGAGAAAAACTAACAACCCGTTATACTGAAAGCAGCATTCCTTTTTCCTTCAGATCTCTATCCACAGACTTTATATTTAGTGCTGGTTTGAAGTTAGCTTTTCTAGAATTTTGAACTTCCTACTGAGTAATAATGTAAGGTAAGGAACAAAGACCTATGGAATTAGTTTACCTTTATTACCTATAAAAGTACATTACTATAAAACAGTGCTAAGCCTAACTAAGCTCTCAAAACCAGATAAAAAAGGAATCACAGGAACAAAGTACCGATGCCATAGATACTTCTGAAAGTCTGCTCTCCAAACAGCCATGTTCATCAACCTTCTCAGCTGCAATGACTTAGGAAATATATTCACTGAGCAGATCAAAGACAACATTGACAAAATCTTCCAGAAAGGAAGATAGTGGGTGGAAAGAGAGATGTAGGTAAATGAACTGATGTATTATTTAAAAGTATTGAAAGTTCTGCAGTGAATTTGAGACAAGGGCTTCATTTTACTTGGTTGAGCTTAAATGGCTATCAATGAACCGCCACATATTTGTTCACTTAAACTGCACACAAAGGCAATAACTGTCAGAAATATAATTTTCAATGTAAAATGATAGAGCTGTTTTAATCATCTACATTTTAATAGGAGGTCCATCAGTGACAGTACTAAATTTAAATATCATAAGGGAAAATCCTCCTAAATTCTGCCAACCATTTGCAAGTCAAAACCCAAAAAAGACATCCCACAGGCTCCCTGCAGCAGGCAGCAGGAATATTGATGCTGCTGCCCTAACAAGATTGACTAATACATTTGAGATCCCTGTGGGGAAAATGATGCTCTTCAGAGTGCAAAAGCACTGGGAAGAATAAATACATGAATTAAATGCGAGTCCCATAAATGTGATGCTCAGAATGAGAAATCAAGAGGCTTGTATTGTATTTAAAGCTAGGGAAGTTGCAGCATCTATGCCTCAGTTTCTCCATTTCTTGACTGGGAATAAATAATACGTACTTCAGGGCAAAACATATTTGAAACTTGTTCACCACTCAAAGTTGTTATGAAAATAAACCTTATACCCTTTTTAAAAACCTAGACTTTCAATTTAGAAAAAAAGAGATTTCAGTCCTTGTCTTACTATTTGCCACAGCAACTGTCTTAAGTTGCCACACTATCTGCAGCTGCTCAACTTAACCAGTTACCTTTTATTCCTCTAAACTTGCTTAATGCTTAAAAATATAAGGAGAGCTGAATACGGCCAAATATAAAATAGTGAATTTAAGATTTAAATCAGCTCTTGCTTCAGCAACGTAAAAATTCATAGTGCGGAGGTAAAAAAAAACCAACAAAAAACCCAACAAAAAACCCCTGTAACTAATGGTATTTTTTCAAATGCCAAGAGTTGTTTGCAAAGTCAGTGTTTTATCAAAATGCACAAGCAAGATTTGTACGTATGTGATTATCTGTGGAAACTAAAAAGCTCTTATCTTTTTGCTGTCTATAAATTCCATGCATATTAATACCAGAATTAAAAAGGTGCAGATCAACACTGCACTGCTGATAGAAAAAGTGATGAAAGCCCAAAACAGCTTTCTGTTTTCAAGTTTAGCATTTCTAAGTCTCACTCATTATGTATTTTTCCACTCATCAGTTTAGCCAAGTAACTTACCAAGATAGAAGCAGCACTAAAAGCATTAATAACTGTAAATCTGCATTCACTATTTTTCATGTAGAGTGAACTTATATTAAACACACAGTTGGTATGTTTACTTACAGATCGCAGGAGTACTGGAAAGAGTCTAGTTTTAGAAAACATTCATCCTTGTGCTTTTACACATAGATAACTGGATCAAGCAAATACACTGTACAGCACAGCCTCTGCTATAGGTGTACTCAGCACTCAGGTTAAGCACGATCAGGTTCAGTGAGCCTGCAGGGTTGACCAGACTGTTCAATCATTACCCAATTAAGACAACATAAATGGAAACTCAGACCATTGTTTCACAATGTCAAAGTTACAGCATCAATACCAGTTTACTGAGACATTGGCTTATAACATTAGTGTTGATGTTAACATTATATCACATCATAGCAACACCATGAAAAGATCCTTTACGCTCAGCAGAACATCAGACCAAAAAGGCATCCAGACTTTCTAAGTAAAAGTAAAGGCACTTTATTTTCCGAGACAATATAAAATGAAAACCAGAGATATCAAGATAATCAAGTTATGAGAACTGGATTATCTTCACCTTAGAATAGAAAGATAAAAGAAACCTAGCAAGTTAATAGGGGAAGCATTTTTTACTACCAAAAAGTAGTACACTGTTTGTATTTCAGAAAGAAAATTATTATTTCAGTTTTCTTTAATTACACGCAAAGCCTTAGAACAGATGTTGAAAAAAGGAATGGTTAGCAGTATAGTAAGAGAAAAGTGGAATAAAACACAGTATGGGTTTATCACTGGTGGGATACTAAGCTACCCTGTACAGTATTTCATTAGATGGACTAATTCCACTGAAAAAAAAATAACAAGGAAAAAAAAATAATTGTAGAACTAATATGTCTGGATTTTAGTAAAGTTTCAATAAACTGGATATAGGAAAACAAACCAAATTAGAGATGGCTTAGAGCAGCAAGAATATGAACGTGAGTTAAGAACTAGTTTGTACTAGGTCCATCCCACCAATAGGGATGGAGGATGTAAGCAGACCTAAGGGTTTAGCCTCAGGCCATATTTTAGTTTAATTTATTGTCTAATCACATAGGTATCAAAAGTGCTGATGAAATTTGATTGCAATGAAGTTCAGCACAGAGCCAGGCCATTCAAAGTCTTTTAGTGAAGAGCTTTCCAGTTCAAAGCTTTGACCACAATGGTTTTACTTAATAGATCATCTTCATCTCCCATTCCCTAACACTAGTTAAGAGAAGTCCATTTTATTCAGAGAAAACGTATGGCTTTTTTAGCGAGATGCAGTACATAAGGTGGCCAAACAGCATTCTCCTCTCCCCTACTGAGAAATTAAGAGATGGCAGCTTTCTGAAGAATAGCAGCTGCACACAACTTTCTTCATGCCATTTGTTCATATTCATTGAAAAAATGTCCTCTAATTTGAAGAATAATGGAAAAATAACAAACAATCCTTAGAAAGAAACACAGTTTTCAGAGTCACACAAAACACACTTCAGATTTTCTATCAATTAAAGCTCACTGAAATAATTGTTTTCTCTGCTAGTTTGATCATCTAAGATTTAGAAAATGCCCTGACATAAAAAATAGCCTGGCACTAATCTTAAAGGCCATTTTAAACTCCATTTAAAACTAGTTAGCTACCAAAACCCACAGTCTATGCTTAAAGAAAATGAATCTTGGAGAAATTATATTATGTTATTTGCACATAGTAAGTTGATTGAATCCTTCCAAAGTGCAAGGTTCAATTAATCTTCAAACTGAAGACTCATGAGGAGGGGAAGAGCTGCTAAGTACAATATTGGCTAGCAGGAAAGTAAAGCTTCAGTAAATGGAAGAGGTCTTCAAATGAAATTTAAAATGAGATGAATTGGAGAGATAAGGGGACATAAAAAGACTGCTCCAGACTGGGGATTTGCAGAAAAAACTCTGGTAGAGTAGACAACTTATCTGGGAAATGCAGCTGTTTGACATAACCCTGGCAAAGCAAGCATTAAAATCATCTCCTCAGGGACAGTCTCTTCCAGATTTCTAGTTTTGCATTAACATAGGCCACTTTCTGCATGATGAGGGTAAGATAAAGCACAATTTTAAGAACAAGTTGTTTATAGTTCCTAGTCAGAAAAAAGGAATCATAATTGATTAGGTCACTTCTGGTCCTCGCTAGAGCAATCTGTTGTCTCAGGACGGCTTATGCCAAAGCAAGTCAAGAACTGCAAGAGATTTACAGCAAAATACATTTACTGATAACTCCTGTGCAATTTTATAATAATATGTTATTATAAGAGACTGATAAAGAGCTAGGTCTCAGACAACATAGCCATAGTGCAGCAAGTTTCTGACATACATTTACTAACAACCACTACTAAACCACATAGAATGGTTTGTCTCATTCAGATTCCTGTTGATGGTAGCATTTAGTTATATTTCACCAGTATGGAAAGTTATGCAGCACAAGAAAAAAAAAAAAAAAAGACAACATGTGTAGAAGACTTCACACCTCAGATGTTTCCCTGGAGTTAATCAGTTCCCACATACAGAATTGTGCAACAGAATCTTTCTCAGGAAAAGGAAAATAAAATTCCTTTCATTTGTTTAAAGTTGAGGACGGCTGCTCTCTCCAGCCTTTCCCACATTCTTTATATTTCCCCCAAACTAAATGTTTAAAAATATTTCTTTATTAATTATATGAAATTCAATTATAAATCATTAGATTCCAGATGTTGCCTACAAGCAAAAGCCCTTAGAGACTACAGGAAAGACAGCCATGCATACCAGGTGCCACATAGCTTTGATTGCTGTTTAAGTTTTCAGCTCTAGCTATAAAGTAATGCTGTACTAAATTCAATGAACACAAAAATGCCCAGGAGAGCAAAATAATTATAATTAGTCCAGTGCATACTTCAGCAGAATGACCTAATTTTAAAAGTGTTTTGCAAAGCAATTCTCATATTGAAAGGCAATTAACATAGAGCAAAACAAAAATTGTAGTTTGGAGATCCATGCAAAAACGCACCAGAAAGTATTCACACAGGGATATAAAAGACTACAGAGAAAGTAGGGAATAAGCACACATTTTCAATTTCTTCCAGGCTTCTCTCGTTTTCCTCGTTTCTCGTTTTTATTTTATTTTTTAAACAAGGAGAACTTCAATATCAAGAGCAACTATTAGCACTTTACTGACACAAGGCCTCCTGGCCATATCCTGAAGTATTGGGAATAAGACTACTGACATTTTCATTCTGTTACATTACTCTTGCTTGTTAGTATATTTCCACTAGTAAAAAATCTGTATGTTTTTTTCCCTCCATCCTCTTCTAGACGGCCAGTTACCCAGCAAAAGGCATGGAGGAAAAGGTAATGACTACTTTGGATAGCAACAAAAACCAAGTGATGATGACTTTAACACAGTCAACTTTTTACAAAGTAAAAGGATATGGAAAGACTATGGGAAGACTTTTAATAGCAATTACCCTCTCTAACACCTACAAAAAAGCCTGGAAAAATAAAATTATGCTGTGATCAGATACTGTTACTAGTTTGCTGGTCTAGTCATCATCTCTACTAAGTACTATACTTTCCATGAGAGTCACAAATAATTCTTTAAATAATATTAGACACATTTGTCTATAGAAGCCTCAATGCAGATCATTAAGGAATACTTGAACCTCCCATGAGAAAACCATAAAGAGAGACAGAAGCCTAAAGATTTGATTTTTTAAAACTCCAGCTGAGACTTTTCAAGTTGCATTGTTTTGCCACCAGCACATCTGTATGGACATTCCCCAACCATATTGCATAAACAGGCTGCATGAGGAGCACAACTGGAAATATTTTGGAATCAACTGGCCATGCTCCCAGTTGCATTATTTCTGCATGCTTAATAGGAAAATAATGATCAGAAAGCTCAAGTATTAAAAATTTTAACAGCCAAATCAAGCATATAAAAATATTGGATTGGCAACAATAAAAAAAGGCATCATTATTGACCAGCTATCAAAGCATGGGCAATTTTATTGAACTGTGGGACACAGCAAAGCCTGCAAGAGAATGACCAGTTGATAACATATAGGTTGCATGGCACATGGTTTGGCTACGTCTCGCTTTTACAGTGGAAAGACGGGAAGACGTACCCAAAATATTAAGGCAGGTTTGTAGCAGAGAATATGTATACATATATATTTATTATACATGCATGTATGTAAGACAAGTGAATACAGTTGAGAAAGATGTTAAACTTTCACACCTGCCTTCCATGATTGCTATGGGTAATGTACCATGGAAATGAGGGAAGAAAGAACAAAATCTGCGCTTTATAGATTTTTACCGCTGGTAAAAATAAGGAAAGTCTTGTATAATAAGAAGACTATAACAAGATTTTGTCCACAAACAAGTGTTCCCATCATGTTGTCTAACAGAAATCATTACCTCTATCCATAAACTTCTCTTGCTTGCATTCCTAGAACTGCAGGATTACTGAGGTAGGAAGGGACCTCTGGAGCCTGCTCCAAGTCTGGAGCCTACATCCAAACTTGAAGCAGAGTCATAGACAGTGGATGGCCAAGGGCTGTGTCCTGTCAGTTTGGTTATCTCTAAGGATGCAAGACTCCATAAACTCTTTGGGCAAGTGGACAGAGCTTACACATGTATCTGAAATACTGTTATCATCACACAAACAGTATGTGATTGTACTTGTGTTCCCCAGCTCTCTGCCTGTCAATTACTTGAAACAGAGAGTTGTAGGGCAGGGAATCCCTCTGCAGGTTCTTTGTTACCAGATAGAGCAAAACCAAACACCTGATCCAGACTGGGCTGTTGTGATCTTTGGATTTTATTCCATGAACTTGAAATGATACTTGGTTGTTACCTATGAAATTATGATGTTTAATCCGTACTTGCTGTATGTGAAACAAACTGATAATAACTCAGTTTTAATAACAGAACACAGTTCAAAGAGTCTATGCTATAAATCATTAATCGAAGCTTGAGATGAACAGTACTTGCACTTTGAAAAGTGGAGACAAAGATTCTTAAAATCTCTCAAGCAAAGAGAAGCAACTTTGGAGTAATACTGCACACTGTAGACTGACCTGCTGCAACAGCAAATTGTGATGAATTATCTGATGGGTGGAATTTTACCCGGTCCACACAACACAATAAAAACATTGGAATGATTCGTGACCTGCCAAATAAAAGAGGAGCAACTCTACCCAAAGCATCCCTTCCTTCTGCCAGCATCTACCACTAATTAATTTTCCATTTTTTTTTAAATGGGAACAAACAGAAGTGATAAAATGGTTTCTGGCAAGCTGAGCCTGAATTGACAAACTGTGGAAAAATCTATCATGCAGATAACACAAAAACAGATGAAAACAGAAAGTTAAAGCTGAATATACCAGGCAAAAAGCCCTTTGTAAAAAAAAAAAAGCCCAAACAACCAAACCCTCCCCCACTTTTCAATTCAGGGAGAAACTCTTTCAAACAGAAACCTCAGGAAAGTTAATTAAAAAAATAGATCTAAAAATCACTTAAGAAAAAGTGACAGAAAACTGCCCTAACCATTGCTATTAGATTGAGAATAAATACTACACCCCAACGGCTTAAGATTCTCCATCTTACTCCTATTCCATTGAGTGTTAACTATAGCGCATCCTGCGCAAAATCAGAGTACCTTTGCGTTTGCAGATCTTCACAGGCTGTCTAAACCAAACAGCTAATTTAAACCTAGTTGCAGTGTTCCTCTTGTTGTAACAGCTGTAAACTGAGGACAGCACAGACAAGCTTAAACATGTTGAAGAGTCTTTATAGAGCTCATGCTTGGTGAAAAGTATCCAATAGCGGAGATATTTTCTTGTTGAAAGACCTGCTTCTGCTACAGTTGCTTTAAGCTATTTGGAGTAAATACAGGTAACGTGAAAAGAAAGTTTTTTAGGAAGCACGGTCTTACATTCCATCAGTCCCAAAATACCACTTTCAGAACAAGAGTTCTCAGGGGATCAGCACAGAGAGTCCTGCCTGAGCAGATGGAATCTCACTGTTTCAAGTTATAAACAAAATTAGGGCAGTAAATACCTATAGCCACTTTCTGTTTCCAAAAGAGCGACTAAATTCTAGTTTATACTCAAAGTTGTAGCAATTATTGTTGTCTGTCAAATACTGAAAAAAATAGATCTGCTTTAAAAAAGTACTGTAAAACTCAGATAAAGCATCCAGGAATTAGGAATTTTACTGATCTTCATCCAGTGTCAAACTTTAAGATATGAATCAGTATGAAATGGTTAACTGCTGTAGTTGAGTTTAATAACACTAAAAATAAACAGGGAAGCCCTCAAACTTTTTTGATTATTCACCTTGATTAACACTTGCTTATGTTCAAAAGCTAGTTACTACACAAGTTGGTGTTATATACTTTTTATTGCACTAAGCACTGATGGTCTTCTAAGGCTAAAATGGAAAGAATTTTTTTGAGGCAGAAAAGAATATAGCCTCTGAGTGCCATGTGGTAGGTGAAGAATTTAAAGGATATATTCAGATGGTCCTTGAGTCACTTGAACTCAGTGGTCATGTTCCAGGTTAAAATGCAAATAGAACCACCATTGTTTTCTCGAGTACAGAATGCAACTTGAAATATTTAGATGTGACAGTGGCCAAATAACAGTAAAATGCTTTCTGTAAGGAGCAGTAAGATTGTGGCTGAACATAGTATCTTGCTTTCCCTACTTTCTATGAAATAACCTTGAAGTTTCTGAAGGGTAAACCTGCAATATTTTACTTACAAATCTAACAAAACAAATTACCTTTATTTCTCCTTTCTTCAACCACTGTGTGCATAAGGATGCGCTTAAAGAGTGAGTCAAATGAGTGCTGGGAATTTGCATTAGCATTTAGCTCTATGGTAACCAGCTACAACACAAACCACTCATGAGAACGAGCAAAATGTGCTTAGGACAAGCCTATGTGGCCTAAATCAACCATTTTTACAGTACAGCAGTTTGACAATGAAAATCAAATGAGTTAGTGAATGTTCCCTCAATGAAGTCCTTGTAATGAAAAGAGAGAAGAATACTAAATAAGGATAAATACTAGAGAATACTGCCTCACTGAAGGAAAAAAGTTAATTTGGGTGACTGTGTTTAGTCCTTCTCTTCTTTAATTCCCCTGGCCGCTTCAAACAGGGTCTGAATTCAGGTTTCTAAAGTCTTTTCTGCTTTTCTTTTCCTTCAGTCAGTTCAACATCCTTGACAGGCTCATAAGCATACACTACCTATACGTACTGCCAGGCTTCTTTCCAGCAATGTGCCCTTGGGTTGAAATAAAATGTATGAACTCAATTTATTTAGAAATAAATAACAATGTATTTATAACTGAGAGCACACACAGTTAATGTAAGCCTCAACAGATCTGACTTAGTTCTGGATAATTATAGAAAACATGTCTAACAGTGTGGAGAATGTTATTCTTCAAGATAATGCTGGTTGAAAACTGATTTCTACATGAGTAATTTTGGGTAATTTCCCCCTTTCTCTTTCAGCTTTCTAGTCTTAGTAGCTAAGCTACTAACAGGATTAACTGGCAAGTGCTATGATGAATTACTTAATATTAAAAAAATACTAGCGATTTCCAGGATTATAATGATATACAGATATTAGAAAAACTACCTTATGTCAAAGCTACACATAGCTAAGAAATTTTCAGCCTGGGAGAGAATACACAGATTGTTTCCTGGACAATGGGTTGAAATATTCATTGCCATTTCAGGCATTACTGAATGATGGCCTATTTCAGGACTTTTCAGACGTCAGCAGTTAAGGGCTACTTTCTACAGCAGCACTCTGACTGTAGGAGATAAAAGACTGCTTATTCTTTTTTCAAAGGGGAGGGAAACAATGACAAAAGCAGGAAGGCAGCAGTAATGCAGAAATCTGGAGGTGATGACAAAGGGTAGGGAGAATGGAGAAAGTTGTTCACATAAATCCATTCTGGCCAAAATCAGGCAGGTGACATCATCTATGACATTCAATTGAAGTGCGAATCATCATTTTTCAATCTAGCGATGAAAGAAAATTTTTAATTTTGTTGGGTGTGATAACAAGTTATTTGAAATACAGAACACAAATGGAACACAAGGTTGTGTTGTTTTCTCTGAGTGCACTATACAACTCTTAAGAGCAAGAAGGGACACTGCATTTGTCCAAAAGCATTGCTGCTGCACTCTGAGAAGTACACTTAATTGACAGTGACACATTCCTGCTTCACTCTCAACATCTTGCAAGCAGACAGAGCTAGCCAAGTAGCAAGCTGGTATAACCCTTAGCTAGGAGAAAACTTCAGATAGTGACAAATAGTAAAAAATAGTATCTGAGAGCAAGGCAGATCTTAAAATAAGAACTGCTTAATAGAATACAGTGCATGAATGTAGGGATACAAACATTAACTGTATGAGGAATAATTTAGCTGCACTAACAGCTACAGAGAATTTTAACAGCATTTCAATTTGAAAGAACTAGTTTTGCTGTTCAGCAGATTTAATTCATAAACCCCCCAAACATTTTAGAAGGGGCTGAAATAGCAGTAAGCATGAACATAAACACAGTGCCCCCTGCAGCCAGGTCTCTTATAATATCTCATCTTGGGTAACCTGACAGTATAACCCAATCACTACCATTTCCCAACAAGTTTAATAAAGCAGAGTACAACTAAACAAATTGTCATTTATTCGTGGACCAAGCCCCCATCATTTGATGTCACATCGTCTTAGGCATTTCATTACTAAGACAAATACAACAAGAGTTAACTTCTCCCTCCAAACCCTCCCATTTATCATCATTTTGTTGGTGAACAGATCTCTTTACTGCTCCAAAACTTTCAGACCATCACCACGTCCTCCTGTTTTTCATTTTAGTATATCTTTAAAACAGGAGTGAATCAGTAAAGACCTCAGAGACAGCAGCATAATTAAGAATAACTTGTTTCTTTAGAAAATTGTGCTTTTAGACAAATAGTCTTTTATCAGATTAGACCAGCCAATAAAAGGTAACTGCATTGAGATAATACGTTAAATTTCAGCAAAGAGCATGTCTAATGTTCACATTAACAGAAGATGGAGTCTGCACTTGAGACAAATACAAGAGTATTTATGCAGAAACTCCAAAGTACAACACATGCTGCAGCTCACAGTAGAAGCACATCAGTTCTTAAGCCCCAAGACTAAACTCTGTGTGAAGTAGTCTTCCTGTGAAGACTTTCTAGTCTTCGCACATTTCTTCAGTAATTTAGATTAATAAGGCTGTTTCTCTGTAGAAACAGTTGAACATATTCAGGAATAAGTACTTAAAGAGTTAAAGCCACAAATTTATACTGAAAAATAGTAAAGCTTCAAAGTTTAATTTTTCATCATCATTAAAAGGATGGATTACAAAAAGAGGAATCTTGCCCATGTCTTGCCTATTGGTATTCTTGTTCATACAAATATAAACAAATATTTTATTTAGTTTTTGTTCTTCTCTGGACAACTTTAAATAATCTCAAATCAAAGATCCAGATTTCCAAAACTACTAGCATTAGGAAATTTCACTTATTGTCAGATGTTGCTCATATTAAAATTTTAATTAAAAATAAACCCCCCTTCAAAACTGATTTCAGGTTCAACTATTTCAAGTAATATTTCTTAGAAAGGCAGGGCTGGATATGTATGCTATATGTTAGAACTTGTGCCATCCTTAAATCGTATTTCCTTTTTGTTGCATTTTATACATAAAGTTATTATGATCTGTACTCAATATTTGCCCCCCAAAAGAAATTTGCCAGAGCTTATTGAATAAATCTAAGCTCTTCTAAGGTAACTCTCATGCTGAAACAGTAGTATTTTATATTGCTTTCTAAGCATTGCTAGAAAGCCAGATGAAATATTTTTTTAGGATCAAATAAATCACAGAAAATCAGGTATTTTTTTTTCACAGAACTTTGGTTCATAAACTGATGGTTCATAAAGAGCTTAGAATTGTGAATACAAATAATGCAAGTTAATGTTTCAGCTATTGTTATAGAGGCTGGTACCTTCACAATGCTGTTGCTATAGCTCCCCTGCTACTGAGATCATATCTCTTTATAATAAATAGGTAAATATACTCAAACAAACCGTTGAGATGTACAGATACTCATCTATAAGCACAGGCAAGAGTAAACACTGAAAACTTCCTCCTCAAAATACTTTCTGCAGTAGTCAAACAATTAAGAAGGATACAGAATCTTGTACATTTTCCCCATGTGAAATTACTCAGACAAGTATTTTTACAGCACACATCTTTACTATTTGTATTTCAGCAGCATAAATCTCTCACCACCTTAGAACATCATCATACAGAAAAGTCCTAGAGTAATAGACAAATCTTTAAAAAAAAAATTTAAATTAAAAGAATGTCTAAAATGGACTGACCAATCCAATGAAATGAGACATCCAAGTGAGACCTCACTTGGAGTATTGTGTGCAGTTCTGGTGTCCTCAGCATAAGTAGGACATGGAGCTGCTGGAGCAAGTCCAGAGGAGGGCCACTAGGATGATCAGGAGGCTGGAGCACCTCCCGTATGAAGACAGGCTGAGAAAGTTGGGGCTGTTCAGCCTGGAGAAGAGAAGGCTGCGTGGA
>JANHGB010029585.1:0-18169 GCA_026283785.1 Coracopsis vasa
CAGGGACACCTCACACTAAACCATGTCACCCAAGGCTCTGTCCAACCTGGCCTTGAACACTACCAGGGATGGAGCATAGTCAGTAGCCAGCCCTTTCTTTTTTCTCCCTTTTACATCACAGTTACACCCAGCTCACCCTTGCTTTTCTTTGCCAGCTCTCCTTCAGCTTTGATTAGTTCCTTGGTTTTCATTGTCAGCTCTTCTTTGGTCTTAGTTAGCTCAGTGGTAGTTTTTCCCAGTTCTTTTTCAAGCCAAGCTATAGCTTTCTGTGGGTCTTCTAGGTTCCCAATGTACTTGTGTGCTTCTTCTGCTTGCTTTTTGATATCTGCAATATCATCCTGCAGAGAAGCAATAATGTCCTCAAGATCAGTGTAGGTACCTAGCCCAATGCTATGTTCTTCATCCTGAAAGATAATTTATACCCATTTAGAAATGGCAAATAATTACACAGTCATTATTTCTACAGAAAAATTGAAAGACCATTACGAATTCAAACATATAAGTACAGTTAATTCTGGCTTCGAAACCATCTTGTGGGTTCATCTGTTTTGATGGCCAGTTTTTGTCTACCTTTACGCACAACTCTCCAGTATCAAGTCATAGCTATTTTTCTTTTTTTAAAACATCTAATGACCCATCACATTCCCTTTTATATCACCACAGAAGCATCCCCTCCAAACTTAGTGTAAAAGCTAGTATTTTTTTTACTGGAGGAGAACATTGACTAAATACAGCAAGAGAACAGTTTTAGAAGGAATACATCTGAAATTTTCATATATCAGTAAAAGTTTGTGCAGTCAAATAAGTTTGTACTGACTTATCAAATTAAGCTGTGCTCAAAACATTGACTTCATATCTTTCCTCTTCACAGCTTTTCGGGTTTTTTTGGTAGTTTGGACTTTCCTTGGTGGTGGTTGTTTTTCTGTTTGTTTGTTTTTGTGGTTTAGGTTATTTTTTGGGGGTGTTTTTGTTTGGTTGGTTTGTTTTTTGGGGGGGGGTTGGTTTTGGGGTTTTTTTTGTTTTGCTTTTGTTTTGGGTTTTTTTGGTGTTTGTTTTTTTTTTTTTTTAAACACAAAGGGTTCCAAACAAGAGCCACTCTCAAGTTGAGAGTCTAGCTATCACCTCAGTGTATATGCAATTCTTATTGCCTCAATTGTAGCTACAATAGCCTTAAGAGAAAAAAAAGTTTCTGGGAGCACGCCATTACAATCTCTATATGGGGCCTAAGAAGTCAGCTTCAAATACTTTAAATGAACACCTAAAGCAATAGATTTCATATCGTAATTTTCCCCACCACCACCACTAATTTCTTCAAATATAGCAACTTTAACTTTTTGTGGCAGGAATGCAGAAAACCCTAAAGATGCTTAAATGCACACCCACCCAAGGCTCAACAACTACTCCTATTAAATTGGATAAATACATCTTGCTGAGGGTACAGTTACACAGCACATAATCTTTGAAACCACTCTTCTAATTCCCAAGACATAATGGCCATAATGGGTAGTTAGTAAAATATATGGTGGGGCACGGGTTAGGGGGTGTGCAAAGGTAAAATTACCAGAGGTCCAGCTTGCTCACTGCTAGGCCTGTCTTTATTTCCTTCATCTGTGTTTTTAGTATAACCATTTACAAGTTCCTTGAAGATTTCCAGGCGTCTTTCAGAATTCTCTTCAAGTCGTTCTCGTTCCTGAGAAAGGCACTCTCTATATAGTAGGAAAAATATAGTCAGATAAAAGCTAGCCAGTATGAGATACTAAGATGTTATTAGTGCACCTGCTTATAAACAAAGTTGTTTATTTTAGCACAATAGAACAATACACAGAAAGTGCTGCTACACCAAAATACAAGTATATTTCCCATGCCACGCACCCCCAAAGAATGAGGGGAGGCTAATATATTCAAAGATTATGGATAGCATTTAAACTTTTTTAGTAATCTTCTGGAGTCAAAATATCTGTCTGGAGTATCCCCAAGACTGCAGTAACTAAAGAACATGCAAGTGTCCCTCTTCTTAACAGAAATCCTATGAAAAAAGCTCTTCTGTTAGGGAAAGCTCTAAGGGAATAAACACCACTTACAGATTAGACATTTTTCCTGAACTCATAGTCCAAATAGAAAATTGATGTATTAACAGACGCAGCAAGTCTATCAGAAGATAGACTTTTGGCCGAGAGACAGGTTTAAGAAACAAGTGAATTTTACTTTTTTTTTTTTAATCATTAACTTTAAAATCGCTTAAAGCTCTTACTTGAAATCTCTTTCCCGCTTAGCAAAAAACTGTGTAAATTCTTGCGTCACTTCTTCACGAATTTTTAGTTCCAGCAGTAGCTTGTTATTCTTTTCAGCAATAAGTTTCTTCTTCAAATCTTCTATGAGATTCAGCAGTGTCTAGAATTACCATAAGTTTTCAATAAAGAGTTTCCCACAAGTGACATTTTTTCCCCTTTCCTCAACCATTACAACACTTTTAACTGGTAGAAGTTCTTACCATTCTTTTATTAGCTCATTCATACAACAGGAGGATTCATGAGTAGATTGAACTATCAGCAATTTATAAGTTCACATAGAGTAGGCATCAGCAAACAATAAGCTTATTACAAGAATTCTGGAAGTTGTCTTAAAAATACAGGCTTAAGCACCACAGGATTTGGTTCTTGTTTTCCAGATTCTCATTTTGGGGCAATATTAATGAAAACTCCATGAAAGCCTCAAGTCCCCTGTTCGCTCACCCTTGTCTTCCCTAGAATTGACCAAAATTGCTGTTCCTTAAATAACAGTTTTCAGAGTTTTCCTGTACATAAAACACAAAGGAGCAGTCTTCTGTATTGCTAGAAAACAGGTAATACTACTTGCTGTGCATTGACCATGGGTTACCAAAAGGAGAGAAATAGAAATCTGCAACTCTTACTTCTCGGTTTGTACAAAGTTTTCCCATAATAGGCACTATGTCATGAGCAATCCCACTTTTAGATCCGAAGACCCATATTCAAGTAGAATAATGGTGATCAGGAAGAACAAAAAACCACGAGATGGGAAAATGAGAATATCACTTTGTTTCAAGACTCCATTCTACACCAATTCTTAAAGAAGCCTTAGCACATACCATATAGTCTTCTTTTTCCATACAAACTTTATTTGCTTCATGTTGCTGCGCTGCTTCTTCTCTTGACATGTGCTGTTCCTCATCATCATCTTCAATCACATCTTCTAGGCTTCTATCCCATAGCATAGTAGTTCTTTTCCTTGGTATTGGCATTTTAGTGTCAAGTAGTGATGATTCTTTTGCTGATTTCTGGCCAAATGACTGAACTTGGGGAAGAATAGATGCATCCAGAACAAAGACCTACCCAGAAAATAAAGAAGAAAGCCACCGGTAATTTTTTAAACCTCTACTGGCACTTCCAGGAGACAGCTGTTGGAACTCTCTTATAGGTCTCCTGAGACTATCCTCTCCATTCAGTCACTACTTAGACCAGTTCCCAGTTAGGGTACCAAAGAGTCACTTTATAACCTAACCCTTCTTTTAATCCCAGGAACACCAAGTTTCACGAGCTGAACAACCTACAGTAGGGTTGCCACCTCACACACCAACATATTTCTACTTTTCCTATACTTGGAGTTTCTAGTTGCATTACATAAATGTCATCCTACAAATTCTATTTTTTAAATAGCTGTATCACCCCTACAGTCTGCTCCTTTTGGGGTTGTACCTAACCTGCTTAGACAAGCCCACATGCCAAAAGCCTGAACCTCCCTCCACCTTCCCACTGAAACCTCTGGACACAAAGATGACCTTCCAAACTCTGGTGCACAACCTATTTTATCAATATTTCAGGTGAGCAATATTCAAATTAAGATGGCAGTAGTACATGGGGAGCTAGAATTGCTCCTAGGTGAGAGCATATCATGATCACAGAAAAAACGTTCACCTAGCTCTCAGAGAATTTCTTCCAAATACAGCAAGTGTCTTGTTAAGCTGGACATTTTATAGGAATTACAGGTTTTCAGCAAAGTAGTAAAGCCTGACTTGGAGTAATTAGAAAATATGATTGCAGCGAGACAAAAATCCAGTAACTAAGTTTATTCTTACAAGTGAGAATACCTGCCCTTTAAATGCAAATCAGAAGTACTGATCACAAGATGAAATACTACACACTTACTTTTTGTGCAATGGCAGAGAACTTTAGCACATTAAGTGTTTCATCATATGCTGACGCACACTGGCTTATATTTACTATCATATAGATCTTCCCCTTTCCACTGAAGAATCCTTGGAAGTAGTGAGTTAACTTACTTTCCCGAAAGGGTATGTGCTGCTGTAACCTTCAAAGACAAAAGAACAGATGACCAGAAAGTTAATAATTTCCAGTTAGTGTCAGAGCTACGCAGTGCAACCCAAACACTTAAATATTTATAAAAGTAGTCTTTAGATCAATTAAGGTTGTTTTGGACTAGATATAGCTATTTGTGAAAAGATTGTGTGGCTGATGTGAACTGCTGCTTTAGCCATTGTCTCAGATCAGCTATAGCAATACATTTGGAGGGAACACTGAAACCAGCAGCATGCTCAACATATAGCATAAGGTAGGTTCACATGACCTCATGCTACCTCAAGTTGTAGCCCACCTCTTTTCCTTTCCACATTCATGGAAAGCATATACTTAGTTCTAGGTATGCAGTATCCAACACTACCAGAGACCTCTCACTCAGTATCCTGTCTCTGAAAATGGACAACTGCAAGAAAACAAGTACACATCAAACACATGGAGATACTTTTCAGAACTTCTCCTAATCCACTGCAGTTTAACATTTCTAAAATCAAAAGCTGTGACCCTGAACATAACAGCTGGTGATGTAGTTTTTTTATGGTAAGTATCTTTATGAGAATTCCTAAGACATGACTAAAGACACACTTGCCACTGAATAAGTTGCCTGCATTTTGGACACACAACAGCTATTCAGTTATATGAATACCACTGTAGAACTCAAGATAGTGACACTCCTGCCAGAATACATGTACAGCTCATAAGTAGCTTTGCTGCAGGACTGAAACAAAAATCCTTTAAGAAAGTTATTGCTTCCAATTCAACTTGCAAAGGGGCACATATTAACATTTTAAGAGATCATGCTTTAAAATATTTCTTCTATATTGTTAAAATTCAAAGTTAAGATCAAAAAAAACACATTCTAAATAGAGTAACAGCTTATAAGCAGCTGCCAATAGAAGTACATAGAAAATAGAGTTAGCTCTAAGGAATAATAGAAGGCTGAATATTTGACCCTAACACAAGTTTAAAAAAAAAAAAAAACTCTTTTCCAAAGTTTGTTGGATAAGCCAAGCTCAAAAGCAAGTTAAATTTATAAAATCCATAACAGCATGTCTAAAGGATGTCAGAATTTGAATGACATAAGGAACAAAACAAAGCAGGTTTAACGATAGCTTTCCTAGATCAACATGACTTTACAAGTCTATATATCTTTTCTACCAAAACCTTAGTGAGAGCATTGACTATTTTAAACAATAGCTTTTAAATGTTGTAGGCAATATTTAAAATCCACAACCAGTCTGTAATTCATAAAAGGACTTACTTTGACTGTTGACAGTTCTTGAGTGCGTTAATACACTTTCCTAGAATCAGGAGGGAGGTGTTTATATTCCCACTCTCTTTCAATCTATCACCTTCATTACGAGTCTTGGTACACCTTTCTGAACCAGCAAGATCACACAATGACAATCTGAAAGCAGATAAAGAAATCCACTTTATTTACCTTTGAGCATGCAGGAATTACTTGCTTTTAAAAACACTTTTCTTAGAGAAAGAATTTCCCACTGCTTCCCTAAACAAGTTTCATACTACTGCCTGCCAAAGTCTTTCCCAAAAAGGTTTCCCATTCCCTCCCAATTCCTTCTGAGGACTTAAATGAGTTCAGGAGTACAGCAGGCTAACTGAACCCTGTGTTGAACAGAGGGGACAATATACAGAACAGCATTGCCACCTGATGGCTTGAGGTAGAGGACCAAGTACCATATGAATTTAGAAAGCGGGGAAAACTCTATGTGCATAAGACTCTACCAAGGAGTTCTGGGTGTATATTGCAGTACCAGTACATCAACATGTAAGATAACTGACAACATCATAAAAGAAGAGGGAGACTCGGCTCTGAACTTACTCATTGACTCGAATCACTTGCGGTGCTCCTGAGTCTTCAATTTTCAGTACCTTAACTGTGAATATGCTGTGACTAAAAGAAGTTTAAATCAGTAGAGAAGTGAAAATATTTTTAGCCTCCACCACATCTGTTTAAAACACTGCTGAATCTGCCAACATATCTAAGCATATACCCTATCAGACACAAACTTTTGAAGAGATACTTAAGTAGCCCTTATCTTGCTTTTTCCTCATTTAGATAGAATAAGAGCCAAGTGCTTTTGCCTGAAGGAGACTATTTGATAAAACAGTTCGGTTTAGTACATGTTCATCTTATTGAAGGATTGAATCCTTTTGGCTTAAAGCACTGCTAAAGGATGACAAACCCTAAACCTAGATATCTAGACCTTCTTCAAGCTTCTTCCCTAGACCTTCAAGCTATATTTTTGTTGCATGCTCCATCCCACACACCATCCTATGCCCAGTGTTATTCAACATGTTTCTCACCTCCTGCTGGAGTACGTATTTAGTTTCGTGCTTGCAATACTCTGCTGTTTCAACCCCAGTTTTAGAAGTCGAAAAGCTTCTTTAGAATCAGAAATCTGTACCCACTGCAGACCTTTAGGAAGAACAAACATGATAAACTTGTAAATATCATCAAAAAGTAAGAAGGGCTTCAGAGATAACATACGCACACCAGGAGTAATACTACTTAGCAATTTGCAATGTATTCCAATCACCTTTTACATACGAACATCCCTTGATGTCTTGAGCAAGGCGTAGCGTTCTTCTTTTCTTGTCATTTGATATAGGAATCAGGAGATCATAAAAACATTCATTGTAAATCTCAAAAAATGAAACCCAAACAGAAAACTTAATGTAATTTTTCACAGTTGGGCTAGACTGTTCCGAGTCTTTTAAGAGCTGTTCCAAATCTGCCAAGAACAAAGTATTACAAGTCAATATAGGCCTAGTGAAGTGAATTTCATTTTAAAAAATTAGTAAGTGAAAACTGAGCCTTCTATAACACTTGCCATAGACAAAAACAATTGAGATCCCCTTCTCCTTTAGTAAGTGTCACCTGCTTACCCTACATAACTGCAAGAGACACTCTACCACTTCCTTTTCCACTTGCAAATTCTATCAAACACACACAGCTTGGTTGGAATTATTCAGATCTCTTCAATATCTTTAGAAGATTGAATTAAATCAACAAGTACACTTCATTCTGACTTTTTAAAGCAAACCTAGGTAGGTTTTAAGTGCGAGAATTAGGTTACATACAGGTACTCTAAAAGCCTGTCAGGACACCACTAGAGCCCACAGAATAAGTAGTACTGTTTTCTGCACAGATAACTTGCTTACTACCCAATTCACAGGCATATAAAAATGTCAAATAGTCATTTTATTATTAACATAGGCCATAAGTCAGTTATTGACCCAAAGAAAACTTGTCAGCTTTAATTACAATTCCTTAATACTAAACATACCATTAGAATCAACCGGTGCTTTGTTGGTGGTGCTATTTTGATGGTCTACCTATAAAAGAGAACAGATTTGAAGATACATTGTTGACCGTACACCAACAGTTACTCCTGTAGTAGCACTATTGTCCTACTAGATAGGAATGCAGCATAGTTGTAATATGCCAAAGACCCTGGCTACATATTATGCCTAGTGCACCAGTAGACACCTGTTGAAAGGATTGTTCTTACTTTAATACTCATTCCTGACACTTCCCTTATATCAGGCCTTATCAGAACATACAGCACTTCAGCTTTCTGAACCAAAAGAAAATGAGCCACAGAAAAAGAGAAATGAGAGCCTACACAGAAACAGGATTATTTAAACAGGATGATCTGCAGAAGTCCAGTTGCAGTTTACACATTACTCTTATCACAGCAAATGTAGAATCCTGATTTTTTTTTTTATTATTGGCATTTTGCTAATCCAGGATTCCTTATCTTGCAGCTTATTAGGTCAACTCTCAGAAACAGGTAAGTGTAGAACATATGTTCACTTAAGAATCACAAAGCAATAAATTGCTCACTTAATTTCAACTGTGAAAGGTTTCTACAGCCTGTAATAAAAGTCTAGGTCTTAGGAAGAAAACAAAAATCTTCTGCTGCGCTCTTCAATAAAATAAAACTACAAATCTAGAAAAGATCAAAGAACAAATCAGAGCTTATGAGGTTCATACACATGTACTCCATTCCCAGTTTTAGTTTTGGTTGAATGATTTTTGTTTAGAAACAGAACTGCCTAAAAGAGAAGAAAACAGCAGTGGTTTAGGTCAGTTTGGTTTTGTTTGGGTGTTTGGTTTTTGTTTGGTTGGTTTGTTTGGGTTTTTTTAATGTTTTGTCAAGGATATATTTCATCTAAAGCTGAAATTCTATAAAGATATTCCTGAAATAGTTAAATAGTTAGGTAATCAAAACTTTTAGGTTTGAGCTTTATACATAAAAAGCACCCATCAAAATCTGTCTCTTAATATAGACACAAACTTTGCCACCAAATTTATAAGCTGAAGTATTGCTCTTTTAAGCACAGTTTCAGAAGCTAGAGGGACCATATACGTGTATTCAATGCACATATAACAGGCTTTTCTGAAATTCTTAAAGACTGTTAGAGCAAGATTTAACATGAGCCTGGGCTTTTGAAGTGAAGTTTTGAAGAATTTTGCTGCCACCTGCCTTCCATCCTGGAAAAGTCCAGTTAACTAAGATAAAAAAACCCCAAGGTCACATATGTTCCAAGACACAACAGCCAGAATACTTCATTATAACCTAGCATACCACTAGGGAGATAGATTAAGCATTTCCAATAAAGATGAAAAAAACAAACCCACAATAATCCCTTCCTAGTTCAAATTGCTAGCATACACTCAGGTTTCTTAGTCCATTCATTTCAGAATTAAAAACATCAAGAAGAAGGGTATCCTTATATAAAATACAAATCCCCTATAACTGTAATTGGACTAAACAGCTTCGGAATTCCAGGCAGCTGATGAAACTGAAGTGTATTTCTGAACTACTTAACAGTGATCTGTTTAAGAAGGAAGCCTAGCAGAAACCTATTTTAATTCAAATCTTTAGAAGTCCACTGGCTTTATAGCTCTGCTGTTAAAAAAAAAAAAAAAGAAAAGAAAATTAAATAAAAATTGCTTCTTTTGAGGATACTTGCCAAACAGAAAGAGGGGAACAACCTCAAAATCATTAGTTTCAGTCAAGTATCCTGAAAGACAGTAATTCTTTAAAGGAGCAGACCCTAGTAGCATCTCTACAGATGGGGATACTATTAGTGTACAGTCCTTCTCAAGCACCAGAGCAGCCCTAGAGGATAAATTGTCAGGTGCCCAAGCTACAGAAAAACACACCTTTAAGTTTACATCCTATCAAGTATTCAGACAGAAATCCACAGGAGAACAGGGTTCATCAGCTCTACTGCCCACTTTACTGCTCATCTGAAGAGCTGGTTGACAGCAAATAGACATGTCCATGCTCAAATACAGAGTCTCTTTCTATTGAGAAATGAACAGGGTAACACTGAGCTATCTAAAGATGTGCATACTCATCAGTATAGGAAGAAGTGATTCTCTACCTCTTTTGTTAGGCGAAGTATTGAATTTTTCATAGCAATTTCTTCTCTCACTTGGTCTTTAGTCAGCTTTATATAATCTCTGCACCGATGGGGTTTGAGATCCATTGCTGTGTATAACTTTCCTTGAATGCTTTTAAACAACATATCCATAGTCCTTGGCAGAATACCAACATCATCTTCTGTCCCTGAAGGCAAAGTGCAAAAGAAAGATCCTAATTATTACTGGAACCAAGGTAAACAGATAAATGAAGACAAAAATGAGCAACTCTAATCTCAAGGCATACATGAAGAATTTGGAGGCCACTTAGAGCATCAAGCAGTAGCGGGTTTTTTTTGTCCTTGTTGTTTGTTTGTTTTCTCAATATAACAGAAACATCATTAATGTTTTGGAAAATATTCAGCTTCCAGCAACTACTCATGCTCTACACTTCTGACAATAAGGGGTAAAACACACAACAAAAAACTGCTGGGGTATTCTCATAAGCTTAGCCTTAAAGGAAAAAAACCAACCCAAACAAAAATACTACAACCAACAAGATACCTAGAGAACTGCAGTTTTTTGAAATCACATTTCACAAGCTGCCTTCACTCACTCTCTCAAGGAAGTAATCTTGAAATACAAATCATCACTGATCTCTCAGCTGTTGTCCTGTACTAATTCCACAGACCCTACAAAAGAAGTACTAGAAGCTTTGTGAAGACACACATCTTCCCCTGTCCCAGACCCTTTTCTCAGAGCATACTACTTTTGCACCTGAAAGGCAAAAAAGAGTCAAATAAAAGATTTTGTGCACACTCGATTTTCCTGAATCCAGATGCAAGTTTAAGAAGGGTTCACTTAACTGATTTCTAAACCAGAGAGAATGTGATAGACTAGAAGAGAAACTACTGCTCTGTCTCAGACTCTGACAGCATTATCTTCCAGCCTTTGATAGTTTCTGCTACTCTTGAGACAGATGGGCTTCTAAGAGTTACAGCACTACCTGCGTCGCATAAATCAGAACTTATGTAAAGTCTAGGTAGCACTTAAAAACCAAGCCAGAAACTAAATAACATATGAAATTAATGTACTGTTGCCTTATGTTTATTTCTCATCATTGTCTCTCTTCTCTAATCATTTCTTGTTTATTGTGATGTCATTTGTTAATCAACTTAACATGAACAAAGTAACACTCACTGGCAAACAATAAACAGTCTTAAAAAAAAGACACAAACCCCCAAATGCTAGTCTAGTGTAGAGTGACTTACACACCTTTCATATCCTGGTACATAGAAGGTATGTTTTCTTTACTCCCTCTCCTCCCTGACATTCTAGATACTTCAAGGGGAAATGAAAAATCAAACAGCCGGTTGAAATTATTGTAGCCTTACAAATCACTATATGCTTATTTTAAGCCTGGGAGGGACTCCATCTGTTGGCAGCTTAGTGATATTTGTTATGGAAAGGGAATTGCAAAGGCCATTTATTAATATTCAAGATAAGCCAATGTCTAGGACCTACACTTTAAATAAAGGAAAAAGTTATTAATATTTCTTCTAGAAGCAATGAGCTCTCAAAAAAGATATTTCATTCAAGGAGAACTCATCTCTGCTTATACCTCGGAACGTGTAGGTTTTCCCAGCATTTGTAACACCATATGTAAAAATAAGGCGATTATATCCATCTAAGAAATCTTGCACTGGTTGCCTCATGGCACCTTCGAAGAATTCTTCTTGAGTTGTTTCAGGTCCAAACACCTGAGCATAAACAAAAAAAGATATCTCTTGGTAAAGCAATCATTAGAGGCTTCTAAAGATTTTTTTAAATTTTATATATTTATAAACATAAATACTATTGACAGTTTAAAAATCTAGCTTGCTTAGTATTAAATAAGTTGAATCAACTTTTTCCAGGAATAAATTAAAAACATTTAAAGACAATTAATTTACTCTTGAAAAAGTGAACTTCTGTATCATCTGTCCAGCATTCTTTTCACTTAGTCGACTCAAAGAGTTTTTGGGGGCCTTCAGTATGATGCTTGTTGAGTCTTCAAGTGAAACACAGTCCTATTAAAAGGAAACATAATCAATGCAGGCATGAAAAGAGTATAGAGAGCTCAACCTACAGGGAAAAAAAAAAAAAACCACCCCTATACATTTAAGGTATTTTTAAACTAATTAATTTTCATACCTGGAATTCATTCTCTCTTTCCAATGTTGTAAATGGCCTAATACGCAGACAAACTTGTATGTGTCCCTTAGACTCCAAACTGCTCCTCTTAAGTAAAAAAAAAAAAAAAAAAAAAAACCATAAAAAAAAAAAATTAAGTTAGAAATTTTTCAAGATTCTTTGATAAGTAGCATGTTAAGGCAACTTTATTTTCAACAGGCTACTTTGAACAGACTTATTTGATGACATGGGAAGCAAAAGTAATTCATTACATCAGTTTTTACGAGTGCCTAGGCCACTGCAGAAGGTCACTGCCATAACTTACAGTTATTAATCTAGCAGAACATGTATATACACTACATACAGGTCAACTAGATACCAAGAATGAAACCCACAAAAACATTAAATGATTAGGCTGCTCTAAACTGGCAATTAGCCTCATTCATAGAAGACTGACAGACCCTGCAGGATACCAGTGCAGTGCCACACTACTTAGTCTAATCCTATGCATCTTCTCCAAATTAAAGACATACTAAAGATGTTTTTCATCTTCTATGTAAAGTTCCGATTATTGTTATCAATGAAAGGACTAAACTCATTTAAAAAGATATCCAAACAATGCAAACATCAAAGCTTTCTTACCTGGCTTGTATCTGAGCTTGGAGAAACCAAAGAAAATTCAGTAGAGAGATCTGCTTTAATATCTTCCACATTTACTGGTCCTGTTCTTTGAGGTGGCTCAATACTAGTAATATAGGAACGTCTGAAAAATCCTTCATTATCCAGCATTGGTTCCATCCTGCAAGATAAAACAAAACTATTTTTTGCTCTCTGATCATACAATGTAGAGCTTGTGAAGTCCCTTAGAATACAATTTGAAACCAATAGGTTCAATTTCTCCAAGGATAAAGTTTTCTTTATTCTATATCTAATTTACATAGCCAGTTTCTGATAGCTGGGGAGAGGGCCTGCAGAGGGGTTAGCATCATGATGAAACAAGAGCAGCCATTCTTCCATTCTTCTTTTAATGGAAAGCAACTGCTTACCAGGAAAACCTTACACATATACCACAACTTTGCTAAAAAACAAGTCTGACAAGGAAGATAAAATAAAAAAACCCACCAAACCCAATTATATTGCTCCACATCCACTTGCCCATCATCCCATTATAGCATCCATTTTGAATACTCATTGCACGAGTAACCCAAAATTCATGGATATCTCTGCAGGATCTGATAAATTCCAAAGACTAAAAAATACCTTTAGCTATTAAGGGGACACTAGAAAATTAGACCTCATGCCACAGTACGAGTTAAAGTATTGCCTTTTAGTATTTTTCAATGACTTTACGCATCAGCAGTTCATTTATAAATACATAATTTTAAGACTTTAGTCCATCTCAGAACCTGGGAAGTGAAAACTTGCTATAGAAAATGAAATAAATTTAGTCAATGTTGAGTCGGCAGCTAAATTTCAAAATAATTTTTTAAAAGGGAATTTAAAAATATTGGTATATTTTGTTGGCATTTTACTCTCTAACTGCTTTTTCTTGTGGAGTTACAGATGTGACTTGGCAGCTTTAATTATGGATTGAGTTTAAAATAACTGACTCATTGAACTCATAGAGGATGACAGCAAGCATTGTAGCAATTGGACACCTACTACATGACCTCCTAGTTCTGAAATGAACATGCAGTTTTCATTAAAGCAATGAACAGATCAGAGCTGGTTCAAAGCCTCTTTGCTCAGGAAGAGTCGTGCCTGTAAAGCAGTTGTAACTTCTTTGCTTCCCCCAGCATAAAACCTGAAACACATCTGCACTTCAGCGCCAAAACGCTTCAAAGCTTAGTCTTCCTACCCAGCCTGTAAAAGGCAGACACAGAACTTCATTAAGCTAGGCAAAGGTCACCAAGCTACAAATTAGGTAGAGTTGTAGGTAAACTAAACAGCAACATTTACTTTGTTTCTTCTAATATAAAGTTTTACTTTGTCAGGCCTGGTATGAAAGCAAGGAAAACTTGGTCTGAAATACTATCACAGCTTGAACAAACACTGACCTGTAACTAAGCTACTAGAGGAAACAAACATACCTGTGCTATCACCATCTTACCAGTCTTACTGATCAGATACAGAAAGTCACACTGTAAAACTCTTATCAGGACTTGACAGGAAAAATATTTGTTAGATAACTGACACCTTAGTTGCTTTAAATATAAACTTAAAATATGATTTGTGAAGATTATTCTCTTATTCTGTACCTCTTTATACAAGGCAAAAAACATTAAGCTATGTTTGCAAAGCTGGAACTCCAAGTGCTCATATGAGCCCAGCACTCAAACCAGCAAAGTTCAGCCAGATAACATGGAAAACCCAAGATGCAGACTGTCCATCTCCACGGCGGGTCACACAGCACAGTAATTACCATAGGTATTCTTATGTAAACAGGTATACTACCTGGCTGTAGGCACCAAAGGGTACTTACATACTGAGATATGTTATCATAACTCTGCTTATAGTGACAGTAGATTTAGAGCTCCAGACACCCTAGCAGAAAGGGATCCAGAAAGGCACACACAGCAAACTGCAGTCACAGTACACACACAGGCTGTGCAGTTCAGTTAAGCAGCACAAGAAAGGGTAGAAAAGGCTCCATACAGACTGGCAGCTTGACATCAGCTATTACATGAAAACAAAGGAAAAAAAAAAACAAAAGACAAAAAAAGAAAAGTATCATTTTCCCTCTGCAAATATTAACCTTTCACTTCAAGGCTTTGCACTATTTTCCCGGTTTTATGGGACACTGGAACATTTTCTTGTCAGCATCACGGCCCTGGGCCAAGCATTACCTGCGGCTTTCAAGTCTGGCAGCCGTACCGAGCTTTCAGACTCCCCCCACCCCAAGACTTCCCACACACCATTCCCACCCGCAGGCGCCAGCCACGAAGAGCAGAAGAGGCCCCAGCACCGCCCCCCAGGACGGCCACCCACACTGCTATTTCCCAGCTCCTCCACCCGCGGGCCGCAACCACTGCCTCCTCTCCTCCTCAGAGGAAAGCCTAGCAGCCCCACCACCCGAACGACTTACCTGAGAGCCGAGGCCACGCTGGGCGGGCGCAGCCGCCGGCTCCAGGCACAGGAAGGAAACCCAGCAGCTCGACTCTCCTGAACCCCTGGCCGTTACCACCGGTACCACGCTACCACCACGGCCGCGGCTTCTTTTCAAATCCCACCAATGGCAGTGCTCGGCGTCGCGCGGCCTGCTGGGAGTGGGCGTGTCTGGACGAAAGGGTCGGCGGGAAACGTAGTCGCGAGGGGGGCGGGTCACGGGGCAGTGATTACACCGGTACTTGCTTGACCTGGGGAGTGATGCAGTGTGATTTGCGCTCAGGGCGCGGTTGGGGTTTGCTATGGTAGTGGGCTGTGAGGGGATGCTTACTGGGCCTCAGCTATGCCCCCACCCAGAGCCGCCGGGGCCTGCCTCCTTCGCTGCAGCAGGAGCTGGGCTGCCACGGGAAGGCGCCCTAGTCTCGCCGGGCCGCCACGGGAAGGCGCTCTAGCCTCGCCGAGCCTACCTTTACCTGCTCGCTTCGCCGCTTGCAGAGTCCGGGCTATGCCTCCCTCAGGCCTGGTCGAAGGATATATGTGAGTTCAAGCTTGTCGATTCTGTCGGTGATTGCAGGGATGCTATTTCCACAGGCGTTTTGCAGTTTGTGTATCAAACAGGATAATGACTGTTTGCAAGCGGTGAAAGAGAAAAGGCCAGATGACCTGCTCAAGCTGCAGGTGTCTTATATCAGAGGAAGGATCAGCAGAGTTGGGAAACTCCGGTTTTAAGTTCAGGCTGTGCTTGTTCCTTATGTTGGTTTACAATACTGACAGAGTGACAGCTGTGGAAAATGCTTAGTAAGGTGCTTTTGCTTAAAACCATCCTCAGGTGGACACCACCTGGTTTGCAAAATCAGAATTTAATTTCTTAGGCAAGGATGAGAGAAATCATTTGGCTTTATTTTCAAAATAGTATCATAATGCTTAACAGATCATCCTTTCTTAGAATGGCAGGGCATGGAAATATACAGGGTTTGGTAATGAAAATCATCATAAGTTTCTCTTTAGAGAATTCAGAGAGGAGTTCTTTGAACTTTAATAAGGAATGTCTGCCTGCTTTAATTTGAAATTAAAGGAAAAGTAAGTTGAACGTAGCCAGTAACTACCAAAAACAAATGTTTGTCTTTCATTTGATGAAAAGAATGCCAGCCAGTGCAAGCAATCCTATAAAAATAATAATTCTACACAGATCTTGTATCAGCTGATGAGGTTGGTTTTTAATATTAAATCCCATCTTTCTTTCTTTAAACAGAGGCTATGTCATATCCAAAAAGATGTGTACTTAATCTCAGTTTGAATGCAGGTTATGTTGCAAGAGTAGGTCTGTTCTAACAGCAGAATATGATGCAACATTGGATTTGAAATTGTTGCCAAAGAAAACTGACAAGCTCTTGTAGACATGCTTTAAGACTTAAGCTTTTTAATTAAAAAGTTTCTTGGTTTCTGTCCTGAACAGAACAGTAAATACCAACTGTTGAACTAAGCTAATGCCAAAAACACCTTTCTCATACCAGGAGGGGACTGTGAATGGCTGTCAAGGAAATGGAAAAAATAGCTCCTAGGAGCAAACCTGAAAGTTGTTCTCTTCAACTTGTTGGAATATTTTACAAGGTATATTCCTAAAAAGATTGGGATCTATTTCCTGCAGAACTTTGTCCTTGCTAAGTTGGAGCATAATAAAGCTCATGGTTCAAGCAATATTTTGGTTTTGTTTGAATATTAGATTTCTGAAACTGTTTTTATAATATTGCACATGCTGCATAATTTAAACTAGTATCTCTTTAAACCAGTATCTCAAAGAACTACCAGCAGCATACTGAAAGAGCAAAGTAAAACACAACCTAACATGTGTTCCTAGCTTCATACAAGCCATGATAAAGAAAGCATTATATTAGCATAAACAATCCAGCCTGCTTTGGAGTGGGAGATGATGAAACTCCATCTATGTAAATAACCTTTATGGCTTTCAACCAATATCATCTCCTTAAAGTGGTTTGTGCAAGCACAGCCAGTTGCAACAAAAATATTTCCTGCCAAAACTGTTAACTCCTTCGTACCTGAAATTTGATTGTTTCTTTTCAAATTGTCGATAACTTGTGGAGCAAGACTGCCACTGCCCAAAGCGAAAAAGATATTTTACAAATTACTTGCTAGAACTCTCACCATTACTCTTAGAATCTTATGCTCCTAGTATTTGGGATAGGATTCCAAAGTTGTGGATAGTCTACTCATCTGAATGATGAGATGATGCCTTATGAGACAGCATATCTCAGCTAGCTTTTAAATTGCTGTCAGAAGTAATTAGAGACACAGCCAGCGCTCCTGGGACTTGGCCCAACATCCTTCAGCACATCTGAGCAGGAGCCAAACCAGGACTAGCTTCAGCTTCTCTGTACTCAACTCACCTTCCCCAGGGAATTAACAAATACTTCAGTTTCTCCTCGGCCCTCCTGTTTCTTCTGTGCTTCCACATGCTCTGACTGTGCTGCCTTCCCATCCTGGTTGCAAACAAAGTTCTTCTGCAGGGTTTGCAACTGACTGTCAAGAAAACCCCCATTCCTTGTCCCAGAGGTGTCTTGGAGGAAAATGGTGTGTTGTATTATCTTCTTGGGAGTCTGCCACATCAGCCCTTTTTCACCCCTATCTTTCAGGGCAATGCTTGTTATTTATCTTGTTGTTTGCAGTCCTGTGGATGCATTTAACACTTCCTTTAATTTGAACATGTGTAGTGGTACCCTCACTGTCCCGCTCCTATCGGTTGCTTTCATGTGCCATTATTTCTGATGCGTAAACAACTGATTTTATGAACTCATGACTTTGTAGGCTATTGATTTGGTTATTTTTCTTTGGTAATACAGACATGTTTTCCTTTATCACCTGTTTTAGGCAATGAGCTAATTTTCCATCTCACATTTCCCAGTTTGTTCAATATTGGTTTTCTGTGGTTGACTTTTGAATCTTTACCTATTTGTTTGTTTCCTGCTTATGCCTCCTAAAACATCTTCTTTTGGTTTTCTGTAAAAGTTGGTATTATGTTATCTGAAACAGGAAGACTAGTTTTAAGGTCACAAACTTAAGAGAAAAATGGCTTGGGTTTGTCAGTCTAACTTAGCCTGCTTTAGTGTTGCATATGTTCAAGCTTTCCCTTGAACCATGTGCACAG
>JANHGB010029585.1:18367-34491 GCA_026283785.1 Coracopsis vasa
TGAAGCAGAATTCACCAAGCGTTGGATTGTTCACCCACTAATAGGGAACGTGAGCGGGGTTTAGACCGTCGTGAGACAGGGGGTTCTCAGGCGAACTCCCAGCAGAAGACTCCCAGTCTAGTTTAGGGGAGCCGGGAGCTTCTGCGGGTGTTCCCTGGCTCCTGAGATTTTGCCCCGGGGTGGGTGATGGCAGCAGGGCTGGAGGATTGCAGTGGGGCTGGGTGATGAAGGGCAGCTTTCTCCAGTAGGGGGGCAGGGGCTTTCTGCCAGCCACAAATGCTGCGGCTGTTTCGTGTCTGATTTGGTTAACTGAGTAATTGTGGGATTTCGGGTGGGGTGGGAGGAGATCTTTACTGGAAGAAGCTTGTGGATGGTTGTGAGGCCATCTGGGAGCACAAAATACAGTTTGAAAAATGAATCATAGACCCACTGACGAAAAGGTTTTATGAGGAATCGTAGACCCACTGGCTTGAAGAGCACAATCCAGTGTGGGATATGCAGGTAGGAGCCTGGGAAGGAAGGAGGGAATTGCTGAAGAGCAAGCTGGAGGCAAGCAGGAGTGTCTGATGCTGGACCTGGGGCTTGATTCCTGGCCTCCGATTGCTTCCCAGGACCAGGGCTGGTTGCTTAAAAAGTAAGGTTATGGTTGTTTAAAAAGTCATTCACTGATGAGAGAAGAAACAGGGAGCTCACAGCTGGAGACATAGTTGTATTAAAAAGGCTTGTTTAGGTATTGCCAGATGTGTGCTTCTTGTAGATGCTGTGAGGCCTCCTGGTCCCTTGCCAGTGTTTTCTGTAATGAAAATGTGCTTCATGTGCCCAGCATACTGTTTTTATTTGAAAACTTGTGCATGGCAAGCATAGTATTACTCATATAATATAGTATTTAGCAGGAGCTATATTGTCTTATGCAGGGAAGATCTGAAATAAATTTACGGAGTTCTATTTTGTTCAGTTTGCATAACTCAAGGCTTAGTATTTGGAGAGAGTACAAATGAGACAAAGTTATTGCTGTTTCGTCTGGATTCTCCTTCAACCTTCAGGTTATTCTTTCTGTCCCTCTTTTAATTATTGCATAATTCTCTGATGAGCTAAAGAGAACATTTCAGCTGTAACCAAACTTTTAATCTTGGAATTAAACAAAAAAATTTCAAAATCAATTACTCTCTGTAATGCAGTAATGTAAATAATAACCATTTTGAAAGTGAGAACTAGCAATTTGAAATCAGAACCTTCTACCTCTCATCAACAGGTTTAAAACATACCTATAGACATAATCATGTGTCTTGAATCATTATGCTTACAAAGTGTATGAGTGTACTTAGGTTTTCAGATTATTTGAACTTGAACAGCTCTTTAATAAGCATGTGTAACAAAGTATCTTAGTGATAGTGTTCTATGCTGGCTCTGGTGACTAAATCAAGTAAAATGGCTTCGATATTCCAAAGAATTAGTAATGCAGTTAGGGGTTTTTTTCAGCATTAATGTTGTATATTTTTCCACCCATCCATATTTAAATCTTTTGTTATTATGAACAGGAAACTTTTCAAGACCAAATCACTAGGGCCTTTCATTACAGCAGCTGTACTCATGTTTTCCTGATATAGTGGGATTCTTAACCTCAGGGGTTTTTAACTATGATCACAGCATAAATGATAAAATATGTTTCTTAAATGTTTCTGTGATACATCCTACTCATTTGAACTGTCAATTTGGAGTAAAACTTATTAGACTGTCAAGATTAATAATAATTGAGAAATATTTTGGATATGCGTGTGTGTATATATATGATTTTGTGTGTTTTATTCCAAAGGAAACTGAAGCTTTACTAACTGGAGGGGAAAAAAAAAAATGACTTTTTTTTTTCTGCCTTTTCTAGGGTCTTTCTGCAACTCTGGCAACCAATGCTGTAAGACCACTAGTGGTGGCTAAGTATTTTGTTTCTTTGTTGCTGAAAGGTGCTGAAGCATTTAGACATGAGTCGGCTGATCAGGCCAAGCAACACAATATCATGTTAGTCAATGTAACAGCAAAAGTGGCTTCTGTTGGAGAAAATGGTAAGAACTGTTTTCAGGTTGTGACACAAGCATTTGTCTTATAAATGTATCACCTATCTGTCTGATTCATAGGCATGTGGCAAATAATGTAGTTAGTTATCAGGTGTTTAAGATACGTGTTGTGAATAGTATAACTATTGTTTAAAAATACACAGTCAAAGGATTCTTTTGTGAAAGCATATTTATATAAGAATAGATTATTTCTTTTAAATTGTGTGCTGTCTTATTTTTTTAAAACCACTCTGCACAGATGACTTTTACATGCAACTCATTGCTAAATATAGTTTCTGCGGCATTTATGATGTGCCCCAAAAAGTTAACTCCATTATAACCAGACCTAGTACTCTGTCCCACTTTGGTTTGCAATCATGCTAAATCGTGTAAACCAGGCATTTTTGATCTACTGATAATCACATAACTGGAAACCTTAACAGAAAATCCACAAGCAGAAAGACTGATGGTTGGTATTGACTAGGTGTGTAATATTCTTCCCTCCTAGTCAACATTATACTGATGTCTGAGGACATACTGTTAGAAATGGCTCTACAGCTGGAATACTAAATTGATTCCTGTATTTAGATAAGTCAATATGAGTTTTGTCACTGATTACACATAGCCAGAGTCTTACATCTCAGTTTTCCTATGGATTTCAAGTCTTTGTATCTTTTGGACATAAAAATGGAGAAGTATTGTTGATACAGAAGGATACATTCAGTCCAGAAACATTGACTACTCCAGAAAATGGGTTTTTTTTACGTTGCTTATATTTCATGACAGGTGTTGGAAGTATGTACCCAAATTTTGTTTGCTTTCCTAAACCAGTGCTTAATTCCTGCAAATATTTGCATAATATCTTTTTAGCTCCAACTCTAGGCCTAGACCTATTGCCACTTTTTGCCATACATGATGTTAATTATTTTCTTTGCAGAGCATGTTAGCTTGTAATGTCTAGGCTAAGGGCTGGGGGTGTATTCCAAATCTTATTAGTAAAACTTTATTTCTCTCCATGTGTTGCTGATTCCTTTTCAGTCATCCACACAGCTATATAAATACCAAGATGGGTAACCATGGTTTAAAGGTAAAATCTCAGGGTAGACTTTCCTGAAATGAAACGTGTGTTTCAGTTTTATTTCAGCTCAGGCTTCAGAAGTTTTATTTCAGTTCCAGGCTGCTTACGGAAATTCTCCATGGCATAAGAAATTGAAGCTTTAATTCTTAGGTTTACTTTGGTTTGAGAACACTGTTTCTTCTTTTGTAGTGTTATGTAAAATATGGGTTGTAAATAGCTGTCTAATAGTCCCAGACCCCTCAGAACAGCTCCAGAAAATTTTACCAAGACATTCTGTTGATCATTGCATTCTCAACTTTTGCTATGTCATCTTACTAAAAACAAGATAAATAAATTGGAACATGAAGTCAGTGAGTACCTAGAAAGTCTGAAATAGGAAAACTGGAAAAGATTCCAAGATCTATCTAATAGGTATGAGATGTATAGCTAATAGCTGAAGAAACTGAAAGATTTCCACTAAAGGGGTGTGTGTGCGTGTGTATGTACGTATGTATAGATACACAGACATAAGTTCTGTGTAGAAGCCAGAAGACTGGACAGTTCTGTATGTCAGAAATAGAAGGTGCCTGAAAAAGATGTAGTTCAAGAGCAACAAGCTTGCTGCTCATGTAACATGGGCTGAATCCAAGAAGCCGGATACATTACAGTGCAGCCATTACAGTATTTCAGTGTAGTATTACTCTATCTTTCTGGCTCTGACACCCAAGACTGATCTTTTGTTCTTGGCAAGTGTCAACTGTCTGCCTTGACCTCAGAAACTAGTGCTGTTCACTGACATTATGTACCGTTCCTTGGAATGTCATCATGGCTTTGGACGCTTGGAGCTTCTTGAACTCATGTGAGGATGCGATTGAAGTGGGACAGTCATACCACTGACCTTCAGATTTTTTTACCTTAGCCTTCCTATAGAGCCAATGGCGAGAAATGCTCAGAATAGTTTCAGGCCTAAGTTAAATTCTTGTTCTGGAAATGCAGTTATGCTACATAGTACAGGTAAGCAACAGAACTGTAACTGAAATACTCTCTGGAGGAAGTCAGGAATGAAGCCTTAGCTTTCTTCACTAGCCTATTAGTTTAGCTATCAAAATGAATGTCTAATATTGGGTAGCACAGTTATCCTACAGAATGATAAAAGAGCAAGGAATTAACATCTTTTTTTAAGCTTGTATTTTATTAGTATTTCAGTCTTGGCATTGCTCAACCTATAGGAAAAACAGAAGGCAGAGAGCTTAATACACACTAGACATCTGCCCTGCACAGAATGAAGTCATACTCCTGAAAAGAAGAGCCTGTATTTGTGCCATGCAGGCAGACTACACTGCTCTTTGCAGTCCTTGAAGAGAAACACAGTCTTCTTCCTTGAAAGTGCAGCAGCAGATGAAAGATGATGAAAACTCATAAAGTCTCAGTTGCTTCTAAAGAGTGGATTAATGACTGGATTAATGGATTAATGAATTTTTTAGTCACATTTTATACCAATAGTTTCAGCCAAATCAGCAAGTAGACCTGTGTGGCCAAACAGGTGCTGGAACAGCAGAAGAACAGGCAGAAATGCTGGTGGGACAGAAGGGCAGGGCTGCTTCTCTTCTGTTAGGCAGTCTTAGATTGTCTAAATTGCTTGTGAAGTTGCACCTTTGGCAATTCTTCAGCAAGGAGTTAAATTGCAGGCAGCTGGATGGACTGTAGCCTTTGGGCATAACCAGACTTGTAGAGTTAGAGTATTTCCAAACATAGTTCCCCATACAGTTCTCAATTTTATGCTGCCTTGTCTGATGTCACAACATGCTGCAGCCAAGGAAAAGCAGGTTTTGAAACAGGCCAGGCTTCCTTAATGAAAGTTTGCTCACAGCTGATATCCAAAGAAATAGAAAGGTTTCCACTGAAGTGAGGAGTTACCAAGCACTGTCTGATCTGACCTTCTGTAGTCAAAATAAAACCTACTGCGCAAAAACTGAGATGTAAACAGCAAAATTCCATTGTTTGTAATTCAGTTTTGTGCATCTGAATTTCCCTTTGCTATTTCAACAGATAATAGGTTCTAACTGCAGTTCCAGTCAGGTGCTTTTGTGTGGTGTCTCGAGGTACTGTCATACTACTACGCTTCATCGTAAATGTAGGTGCTCTAAGGAATACACACACATTTATAAAGCACCATAAGATCTCTGGGTGAATGGCATAATAAAAAGAAGATAATTATTCCAACAATTAATCCAGCTATTCTAAATAAAGCAGATTTTGGCATTGTGAAAAGAACCAAAATGTGCAACAATTTAAGGGTAAGGAAGGAATCCTTTTATTTTAAGGATAATGTTAGTAAAAGTTAAAATGAGTCATTCTCTAACTCATTTCTGAATGACTCATGCCCTTGGCAAATTAATTATCCAAGATAAATGACTCAGAAGTAGATGCTATAGTTTTATTATTGTTTTAATCAGATAGCTATTGCTGTTAGACATAAACATGAGGCTTGATTTTATGTTTAACAAATGTTGGTATACCCTGCAAATTACTCCAGAGTTCTTCTTGAGGATGTGTTATACATGTCAATTTTTTTTATCTGACTCTTTTGTTTCCAGTTTTAGGTGGATGGTGTAGCTAGGTACTGGGCATCTAAAGCAGCCATGGTTACCAGGAATCTCGGCAGTGAACTTAGACAAGGAAAATTTAATGTGGTATGTATTTCTTTCCATCCAGAAACTGTGATTTATTAAAGCCTCATCACAGGAACATCGTATGAATAAACTTTCCATCTCAGAATTCTAGTAAATTGTTTGATGTATATTGTTAAGAACATTGATAGGGAGATGGTATGAAGATCTGTGCCATCTTTACTTGGGGTGGATATAGTATTGTTGGCTTCAACTCTCTCTCTCTGTTGTGTTTCTGTTTCTCTCCCTGCCCTCCCTCCTCTTCCTTGGCTGCAGTTTGCAAAGTAATGTCATAATGTAGGGTTGATCTGATGAAACCACAACTAGTGCCAATGCCTGCCTATGATGGGAAGAGAACCCAGACCACAAACTTGGGATTTCTAGCCTCTTACCAGGCAAGTTTGTTGCTCATCTTCCCCTTTCCCCTCCAGTTTGCCTTGTTGATTCCCCTGTATCATTAACTCACGTCAAAGTGCAGTGTCACTGGTTGCCGGGAATGTAGTTTCATTTGTCTATACATACACTCTTCCCTGAGGAAGTCAGATATTACCTTCATGTTGAACATTCATCATGCAATGAAAATATGGAACACAATTTTATTGTAATAGTTCTGAATGATTTTCAGTTGAAGTCAGGAAGAGGAAAGTCTGGCACATTTTAGTGAGATGTTCATGTTTCTTAAATATGATTCTTGAATTTGAAGTTGAAATAACATTAGAAATTATTCATTTTTCATTGCACATACCTCAACATCCTAATCCTTAAAAAGCAGGCTACTTACTAGTATAGCTGAAATTAATTCCAGTACTGTGACAGGAGAATGTCTGAAGAAAAGTGTATTGAATAGTAGTTTCTATTCTCTTCATTTTGTTCAGCTGTAAATATAGTAGACAACAGATGAAACTACTATTGACACAGAGAATAACACTGTCATGGTTTAAGCTACAAATTATGTCAGACGAGGTCTTCAAACAGTGTGTTTTGAGGTCAATAACCTCTGTGCCTAGAACCTTGATCACGGTGGTAACAGGCAAATGACACAACTTATGTGGATGTACCTGCAAAGATAAATAGCTTTTCACTGAATTTTACAAGCAGAACAGCAAAATAACAGTGAAATGAAAATGTATGTTTCTAAGAGGCTCAAGGAGCTTCAGCAAAGGAAGCTAATACTGATGAGTTAATTTGCTGAAACTGCAGGCAAGGGGTTTGTTGGTTTGTTTATTTGTTTGTTCATTTTTTAAACCTAAATGGATCCTGATTATAATAAGCAGCATGAAGGAGGAGTCTTTCCAGGGCCCTGATATGTCAAATGGAAGACAGCATATTCTATCTGGTGAAATGTAAGTTTGACTGCTAATTGCTAGATTAATAGCTGATTTTGCTGGGAATACAACTTCTGGGTATCTGAAGCTGTTTCTTGGGTCTATGACTGGCTGAGAAAAACAGGAATTCTTTTTAAGAAAATCAAGATATTCTGATTTTTTTCTAACAGAAATCTCCGATTTCCATTTCAGCACTGACCCTGCCTAGACAAATGAGTTAAAAATCTGAAAATGACTGGAATACTGCAACTAAATTTTCCAGTTGAGGGGCATGGTTATTGTAATTACCATTTTGGGTCAAACTGATCCAAATACGGATTTCATTTTGGAGGTGAGACCTGTCTGCAAGTTGTTTCTCAGCTGGCTCACTACTTTTTGGTTTAGCATTGTTGCTTTTGTTTCTTTAGATGGGAGGTGAGAAGAGCAGTGATTCACAGTTTGCAAAATGTCTGAAGATCTGTGGCTACAGAGAAGCGCAAAGTATTTAAATTCAGAACTATGTTATGTCTTCTTCCTTTTTGCTTATGCCAGTCTATGCTGTGACTGAAATCAATCTGCTTATAATCAAACTTAAACTTGGTTGGTGAATAGGGGAGAAGTAGTGTTTTGGATTCTTTTTGTTTCCTTTTTTTTTTAACCACAGGCTTTCTAGTTCACTGAAACTGGGGTTCCAGCCTGATTTCTCTCTCCAGGAAAGGGATTTTTATTTTTTAGTGTTTTCATTGATTATGCAGTGTTTATTAATGCAATGAAAACAGTCATGATGTGTCAATCCAGTGGTGTTTGCCTCAGAATGTGGGAATTAATCTGCTCTAAAAATGACCTGGTTTATGTATGTATTGTTTGTATGTTCTGGCAGGATCTAAGGTATGGAAACTGGCAATAGTAAGGAGGTTATAAATCAGACAACTTTTCTTGGGTTAGGATTTTAGGTCAGACATATCAATTCCAGTTTATACTAGGTTACAGTTGTGTCTGTGAATGGAGAATAGATCATGTGGGGATTCTCCTATTTGCATGCCTCATAACCACTGTGGCAGTGTTTTCCTTGTATCTGCGTATGATGGAGTAGCTGTACCTCCCTTTCTGGCTTGTGTGCTTTTCCTTTTCCTTTTCCTTTTTAATTTTCCTTTCTTCTAAGAGGAAGTGGAATGAAGATAAGATACATGTCTCCTTTGATATTTTAAGTAAATTTTATAAATGCAGGAAAAGCAAATAAATTGGTTCTTGTTACTTCTAGAGCAGTCAGGCAAAAAGTATGAGAAGTCCATGTCTTAGCCATATCAGTTCTTTTTTCAGTGGATAAACAGAAGTTTTGTAAACAAAAAAAGGTATCTTTGTCTCCTGTCTTACAGGAGATGCACAATGCTTTTGATTTCTCTTCCCATATGTGAAATTGCTGGCACCAAAAGTAACTGTAGTTCCTTTATCTGACTTCCATGTCAAAATCAAGGACAAATACAACAAATCAGGTTAGCACTGTTCATGAGACCAAAGAATCTGATTTGCCATTCTGGGTTAAAAACAATAAATGTGGATAGTTAGGACTTTACATGTGAGTGTCAAAATAATGTTTTGATCCCAAGGTGTCCAGTCATATGTTACAAAATAATACAAAATTTTGTGCTCTGTGGTACTTGGCATATATGTTTTTTAGATCCTTCCAGGTTAATCACTGATTCAAGGAACTTGTTTTGTGACCCAGGTGGTCTCTTTGCATCTTAAATTCCCATTAGACCAAGTGTGGTTTTGTATTAGTTATGTTTTATTACAAGAAAACAAGTATTTTGGTGACACTAAGATTCCTGCAGTGAAATGCAAGTTGCTTTCTATGCAGGAGAGATCCTGGAACTTACTTCCTATTGGTTTTCTTTTGGTTTGGGTTTTTTTCTTCAATGTCTAAAATGAGAAAACAGAAGTCTATGATTTTAGTTCTGTTTTTCGTTTGGTTTTTGTGTACATAGTTTGTATTGACCTTGTGAAGATCTGAAATCCCTAAACTGGCCTCTTGAACAAAACTAAATGCATTGCAAAGAACAGACTATTCACTGTAGTATTTACTCTGAAAAGTCACCAGTCCCAGAAATATCAGAGAATGTAACTATGGCAAACCAACCCAATGTTAGTATAATGTTTGGTTGTTTCACTTCTTTGTTACTAGGTAGTTGGAGCTTTTAGGAACAAATTTGTCATTTATAGCACAGCCCCTTCCAACACAAGACTCTCATTCTTTGCAAACATGGATAAAAAGATATTTTTAAAAATAAGATTAGCATTTGAGTTTTATTTTCTGTGGTTTCAGCTTAGTCTCACAAGGACATATTAAATGTTCTTCTCAGCATCAAAAACCTAAACAAATCTTTGGCTTATCTATCTGAAAGCAAAGTCATATTGTTCAAGTACTAAAATTTTAACTCCAGATTAGTTGTGGTGGTTAGACTTAACCCTATGCTTAAATGCTCATTCAGACATACATTCCCCTGCTACTGAAGGTGGTTGAGGAGAAATACCAAAGTTGTGGTCTGTTTCTGTTTTACACTAATTCCTATCTGTGGACTAGTTTGAAAGAAGGAACATAGTTCTGTGTCCTCTCTACCCTCTGATGGACACTGTGTTTCCTTCTGCGCTAGAGGAATAAGCCAGGTTTGTCTGCTTTGGAGGTATACGTGTTTAGCTAAACCAGTTCAGAGACAAGCCTTTTTTTATCCCTTCCCCATACAAGTTTAGAAAGTCTGGTTCCCTGTTGTTACCTGGTTCGTAATCATTAATATCCACGAGGATTTCATGTCCGCATGTAAAATCTGGGAATACAGACCAAGGCAAGTGAAAAATCACCATACAGCTGAGTATTGATAGGAGAACCTGTTTCTCCTCTTCAGATGTAGCAGTGATGAATGAGGAAGAGATTATTTTATAATTGTCAGCCTTTCTGTCATTGTCTTTCAAAGTGCTGGTTTTGAAACTGTCACTTCCCTCCTGTTTGGCATTATGTAAGACCACATAAAAATGCCAAGTTGAAAAAACTGAAGACAGCCAAGCAAAAACAGTATGTAAACATACATAAGGGTAATTGTCTATGGGGGAGCAGTCAGGAGCAAAGACCATTGTCTTCTCTACCAAATACTCTGCCACCTGTTGCAATTTTTTTTTTTTATGGTGATGAACAGTATTTCTCAATCTGTGGGTTGTGAACTTTCATGTTTTCCAATTACATTTTGTATATTTAAGTTTGATAAAGATAAGCAGCAATACACTGAGCCAAATACTTAGGTACGAGATACAGTGGATAGGGTCAAAGGAGAATGTAATTGAAAAATTAGGCTTTTTACATACCTAATAGTTTAAATCCATTACCTGGCCTTTTCTTTTTCACAAAACCACTTTAGAATAGAAACTGGCATGAAAAAAAAAGATGATGCACCTCCAACACCTATTTTATCTTCACTGGCTTGTACTACTAAGCAATAATTAAGGACTAGATTTAAAACTGAACTGAAGGCACTGAAGGTTTTTGTCCCCTATGAAAGAAGGGCACCAACAGCTCTGCCAGGGTTCAGTTAAAGTTGTGGAGAGTAAATGCACCTGCAATTTTTTTGTAATTGTCTAGTTGGGCACAGAGAAACAAAAGTACTGGCAGAGAAAGATTTAGAAGGAAAATATTCTCACTGTTTTGTGACTGCTGTGTGCTTTTATTCAGTTGGGATGAAAGACAGCAACCGCAGTCTCTAACCTCATCTCAGAACTGTCTGAGGATAACTGCAGAAACCACTTGGGCCACCGCAAAATCTGGCCACAGGGACTGGCAGGCTGGTAAGACCAGACTACACTTATATCCTCTTCTGACTGTCATTCCCTAGTCCTGGCTGTTGTGTAGATATACAAGTCATGTCCTAGTCCAGACAACTTTATCCAGATAGCATTCTTACTGCCTTGCCTGGACACTCAGCTTGGCCCTTGCACAGGAAGATCTATCTATGCCCCATTTGTCAGCAATGAAGTGAAAGAACATTCCTCCTGAGGGCCATTCAGACTGCCAAAGCTAAGTTCCTACTTAGGCAGAGTGTCTTTCTCTATCTTTTACTACCTTGATGAAAGTGAAGGGGAGATAGCCTCAACTCTTTGCAGGGGAGCAGGACTTTCCTTCATTAAATCAACAGGTTTTGTTTAAGTGTCACAGAAAGCATAACTGCACCAGGAGGTGGGTGGGGAGGGAAGGAACTGATGGTTTCAATATAATCTTTCTTGGCTTCCATCTGGTAAAGATTTAGGTGTATGACTATATTTGTGTCCTTCACTTTCTCTGTCATCTGCAGTCAGGCCCCCTCTGTCAGAAGTGTTAGTGTTCAGAGAAAGCAGAATTCTCATGCTAGCTAGCGGTTGTCATAGCAAGGCTGAATTTTCCTGTGATCACACTTGACAATACTAGAGCCCTTTGGGTCCTTTTTTAAATACTCTGTCATTGCATTTTCCAGATAAGAATTCTACACAGTTTTAGAGCTGTTTTGTTCTCAGTTCTGAAAAGAAATTGGGAAGAAATACTGGACTTCTGGAATTGGCACTTTCTTTTTAATATGTGTAAAATGTGAATATACCTAAACCAAATCAACAGGATATTACTTATATGTTCTTAATATTTTTATGTTAATTTATTAAGCCATGCAGTATTTGCTTTATTTTTAAAGGGAAAAATTTTAGTAAGATCTAGTGTGACCATCCTGTAATGTAGATACAGGATAACCATAGAAGTAACCTGAATGGAAATATAAACAGGAATGGCTGAGTGCCAGCAACCCCTTGAACATAAGTCTGCAGGCAGCTGTGCCAGAAGTCTGTTTCATTACACCTTTGCATTGCATAATGCAGTTTATGTAATTTGAGAAGATGTGTAGATGCTCCTTATTACCACTTCTCTCCAAAATGTGACCAAAGCTTTGTAGCTGGCTGGCTTTGAATTAGAGTAACACTTCTGGTGCTCTGTAATATCTGTTTGGTTCTTGGGTGATGGATGTACATGTGGACTGCACCTGTTTGATGCTTTTTTTTTAGCTTGTCCTCAGACCAGGAATACGTGAGCCCACAGAATGAGGGAGGAAGAGCTAATCCTCATATGTTCCTAAAAGTTTCATGCCAGGTTGCCTGATTATAACATACCTGAAAGGGTGGGGTGTTTTGTTTTGGGTTGGTTTTGTTTTGTTTTCCAGTGCCATTGGTTTTGAAATAGTAAGGGCTGTAGCACAGCACTTCTGATCCTGTGGCATAGTATCTTAATCACAAGGTAACTGTTAGTTTGTTGAAGCTGACTCACAGAAAATTGCAGCCTGGCTCTCTGTGTTTTCTAAAGAAATAAATACAGGTAATAGAAAGCTTGGTGTCTGAACTGTAGGCAGGTATCAAATAATCCATGAAGTATTTGCCATGCAAATGTGCGATGTGCAGTGAGTCAGTATAGCAGATTTGTTCACTATTCTGAGTCCATTCGTGTCCTGGATTCTTCAATATGCTGTATGTTTGTAGTCATTTTCCCAGCAGATTTCTGTTTTACACTGAAGTATATCCTGTTCAGAAAGGAAGACAGAAATACTGAGTAAATTAATATTGAAAGAACTGGAAGCATCCTTGATTTTGTCAGTACTGCATCTCTACCTGAATTGTTGTCTTGGAAGCTAAGACTGAAAACTGAACTGACTCCCAGAGGGTTTTTTAGGAATTTAAAGTAAAAGGAAGAGGAAAAGTTGAGTTTGGTTGCACCAAAGTGTTAGAAACTGAACCTGTAATACATGCCCTTACTTCACTGATTTATGTTCTACCTAGTCTTGATTTGCAACAACTTAAATATATATAAAATAAACAGAAATTAATATAAAGGGATGTAGAGTAGGCAGTACCATACTGGGTGTGTATACATGTGGTGTGAAGGCAAGAGAGTACAATACCCATTAAAAACAGTACCTGCTTTCAGCCAGTTGTGCTGTGATGCATTGTCTCATAAATAGTATGGATTAAAAAAACCAGCAGACAGGGCTTGAGCCAGCTGCTCAACTGTGAGAGTAGCAGGGCAGTTTATTTCTACTTTTTGTCCTGTTTTAAGGAGGTGACATTATCACTTCTGTCATACTTCATCTGCATCATGTTTTTTAAGACAATCCAGATTTTTAAATACTGAGTATAATGCAAGACCATCAGGTCACCAGTTTAGCCCGTGTTGAATATTAGAAGAGCACAGGGTGTCTGCATCACTGTATCAGGCAATGAGTTTGTGAAATCTGGTGCTACCAAATTTGTACCTGTGGCTCACAGATTTTCTACTTGTGGCTCACAGCTGATGCAGAACAGAATAAATGGTTCATCTGCTCCCAGTTTCAACTTGATTAATGCAAAAGGCTCAGGTCTTTTTCCTTGAATGCCAAATGATTGCACTGTAGTTTGCTGGTGCCCAAGATAAGCCATGCTATATGCACCAGAGGACATGAGATTTCTTCATTTTAAACGCTTACAGGTGATCACGTAATACATCACACATACTCTAATTTTATTCCCTTTGTCTAAGTTGACATTGTAGAAGAGCTGGAGAATTCTGAAATCAAAACTAAAGAGGGTATGTAAAACCTTTTGAAAAGCTCATTCAAAAATTAACAAGTGTAAACAAAAATAATATGAAAAAGGTGGTATTTTGCAGTTCAGAAATCAGCTCATGTGAGATTCACCAGTACAAAAGTCTGAAATGGGTTTGATAAAGCAGCACATTAGCTTGAAACTAAACCTTTAAACAATTAAAGTTTGGAAAGTGTTTTCATCCATTTCTGCTGGACAGCTTACAAAATCAGGGAAACTTGCACACGTAGAAGTGAATCTGTCCCTCTACATAAACCCTGTCAATTGATTTGGACAGTCTTTAACATTTCTCCATTTTTATATTTTCTCCAGCATTATTTGAGATGACATTTGCTGTTGTTATATGCTGTTGGTCTACACTGCCCCTGACTTGTCAGTGATTTGAATCGCATCCCAACAGTATTTTCCTGACCTACTTCTTCTATTCAGCACAGTCTAATCCACTTCTACCCTGGGCATAATTGTGCAGTATTTACAGTGAAATATTAGGGAAATATTTAATTAGAAATAAAATATTGGAAAGAACTTCAGAAAGGTGTCCAGGCCATGCCTTGTTCTTGCTCTAAGTCAGAATCAGCTCTACTGAGACTGTTCCTCACAGATACTTCACTTTTCCTAAAAGCTTGCAGCAATGGACAACTGAGTTTGACAGTGCAGCCTGATGCTTGTATAACTTCATCCTAGGAAATGTCCACCTCAAGTCTAAAGTGAATTTCTCTTACTGCAGTTATTGATTATAAATCCTTTCTGGTTTCTCAGCAACTGTGATATATTTCCTTTGCTGTTACCTGTTCCAGAATTGAATATCCCTTCAAGTCTTTCATTTTCTAGACTAAAACTTGATGTTTTCATTTAATCCTGTGTTAGTTATTACAGAAGTTTAGTGCCTAAAATTAGGCACAATACTTGAAACAACAGCATTCCATTGGAGAGTCAGTGGAAGGATGGCTATCCTACCGCAAGGTAATGCAAGCATGCAGTTAAAGATGGTCTTGCTTTTGTTGGAGTCAGGTAAAAAGTTGCCACCCTTAAGCTGGGATACTGTAACTGCCCATGTGTCTGCTCCCAGTTACGCTGCAATTGCAGAGAAAAACAGGTTCGTAGGACTGATCCCGTTCTACATGGGGCTGGTTGGATGTGCAGTCAATATCTGTGTCAGGGATGGAGCGAGGGACAACCATTGCCACCTGGGGACAGTAGCAGTAAGGATTGCTCATGCCGAGAGAGGTATGAATTAACAAGGGAATTTCATGAATGCAGCTGCATAGAACTGCCAGCAAGTGTTGTGAAGGTCCCTGCAAATATGTGCAGCAGCCTTCTGGTTTTTATGTTAAACATAATTCAGTAAGTTAGGGAGTCTTGAAGAATTTCAATTTTGGAAGCACTACAGTTCTAGCAGTAAATGTATGTAGCCTGTGTTCCTTCCTGCCCTCTTCAGGGCACTTGCTTTTGGGCTGACAATTACAGCAGTTGCTTATGCTTTAGGATATGAGGAAAACTTCAAGTGTTTTGATCACCTTTGGAACATTGGTAGCTGTTTTTTAGGAAGAAAATTTTAGTTGTTCATTGTTCTCAAACACTCTTCATTTCCCCAACTTCATGTGCATGTTCTCCTGTGGCTTGCTCCTAGATACCTTAACATAATGTTTTGGTCCCAGCCAAAAAGGGGAGAGAATGTCGTGTTACATCTCATGAAGCAATTTTTAACACAGTATCCCTTTCTGGAGGCAGTTAGAGTAGCTCTTCATTCTCTATAGGTGTTTCACAGTGGAGGGCCTGTGTCCTGTACTAATTTTAGGTGTAGGGAGGAGCCATTACGTGACCTGTTTTTGCTTTATGGACAATCATCTGTGACTGGCAGTATGTCTCTAGGAATGACCTTCATCTGCAGGGCAAAATTCAGTTAGTGTTTCAGCTAAACACATGACACACTGCAACACGGTTCACCCTGGTTTATGTCCACTTGTTATTTAATACATTTCATTCAGAAAATGTGTTTTTGCACTTGGAGGTCTTGGTGATCAGGGAGTAAATCACAGTCACAGGATTACCAGTGCTGGCCAGGGAAAGCAAAGACGCTAAAATAGCATGAGGTCAAACTCCCTCAAGGTCACACTAGGCCCTCTACGCTGTGCAGGAAACACGTGATGATGTAGACAAAAACGTGAACGCTGATGCCCGAGTAGGTGTGCGAGAGGTACAGGGCACACCTGGCGTCACAGGCCCCCGAGATGTAGATACCCGAGTCACCTGAGCGACCCTGTGGACACCTTGAATCGAAAATGACAGGGGCAGGCCTGCCCGGTGTGCCGGGCCGCGGGAGGGAAGGCACACTGCAACCGTACCGCTGCCCATGCCAGCCCGCACCGTGCGAGCGGGGCCACCCCGAGCTTCCCGCTCTCCCCGGCGCGCT
>JANHGB010029596.1:0-54958 GCA_026283785.1 Coracopsis vasa
GGTGATTTTTTGAACTGTGTAAATAATTGACGTATGTGCCCTGAGAACAACTTAAAATGTGCATTTGAAAGCTTTTTAACAAAAAGCCACTCTTGCTTTGTGGTGTTTTTCTTAGAAACCCCTAAATCTATTGTGTTGTGCCTGTGTGCCACACAGGCATGTTGCAACTCCCCCGAACTGACTCCCCCAGCCCTATATCTTCCTTTTGATTTCTCTGTCGTTTTAAGACTTTAGATAATAGGCCATGATTCTCAGTATTGCTATTATATTTTATTAATAGGATGGGGGGAAATTTATTGTCACAAACTTTGAAAGATTTGCACTTGGAGCACTTGCAGCTCTTGAAAAGGGTAATTCATTCGGCTGCCTCGTTTGATGGATGGAGACTCTCATCTCTTCCTCCCTATGTTTCCAGGTCCTACCAGCACTTGCAATCCATGGGAGTGGGTCCCCTTTGTGGTCATTGGCAGGACCAGCAGTTTGGTCCCTTGGACACCAAGCGTGAGCCAGAGCTGAACCACCACCAGCTGCAGCGGTGGGTTACGGTGGTGGAGGCTGGGTTAGCGCTGGTGGCTGGAACCCAGAAGATCCGAGTTTTCCTCTCACATCTGTGTATGTGGGTGTGTGTACACGTATGTACAGCCAGAACAAGTCTGTTCCTGTTTGGGAGATCAGTGTCAAAAGTGTGTTTTGTAAGAGCTGGCCAGGCTCCTGTTTCCACATTACTAACCAAAAGCAGTTAGATGTTTTCTTGGGGGCCTCTGCTTTTACAAATCAGTGCAACGGCTCTCCTTAGAGAAGGAGAGGACATGCTCCAGAGCCATTTCTACAAAAAGCCTCTCCATGGAGGTGCATTAGCAGTTCATCTCAGTTTGGTGGGGCTGTGCATTGCATGATAGCATGGCCAATGTGCGACTGCAACAACAAGGGAAGGAAAAACCTGTACTGGGGGATGGGGACCAACTTGCAAAACGGTTTCTGCTCCCCTGCTGCTTACAAGAAAGGAACAAGTATGAACACGTTGGATCTAGCTGTGTCTCTCCTTTTCTCTCTGTACAAATTGTACCTTCTCCAACCCTCCAGAAACATAGAGCAAGAAGGTGCTTTTACCCTCAAGTGCCTGAACACCTGAGGCTGAAAATCCTATTCTCACTTCTATCTCTCCTTCTTGTTCTTCCATATTGGATATCTCCTTAATTCATTATCCTCAGTGGGGGGCGTGGTAAGCTACTAATTGCAGCAGTATCCTGCAAGTGTCCATTATTATGTACAGTAAAAAGCATCTTCTGAGGGTATTTTAAGCATCATATCATTATATGGCTGAGTAAAGGAGTAAGGTGTGTTAAGTGAAAGTGGCTTGTGGCTGGCCTGCCTCTGCTAGCAGGAGAAATAGAAGGAGGGGGAAGGAAGGAGAGCATGACTTGCTCCAGTCACTTAACCCATCCCACTGCCTCTTGAGTTGTAGCATCTGGAAGGGGGAAAAAACAGCAAGAGGTGGCCCTCAGGGGAAATAAGACACCTGTGGTGGGAAACAGCTTTTAGTTTCTAGCCATTGCCTGACTGGTTTGTTTTATTTTCCTTTGACACATTTTTTTCCAGCACCTTTTTCTGTCAGACCCAGAAAAAATGGTATTTCATCTGTAGATACAGCCCACAGCTGGAATAAATGTATGCATACCTTCACCTTTGACTAGGCTTAGGTATTTGTCGGGGGGAGCAAAAGTGCTTCCATATTCTTGGGTAAGGATCATGCATTTTAAATGAAGGAGGAGTGTAAATTCATAGCTACCTATTACAGACGTAGCAGCTGGTCTTATTAGACTTGCTTGTATCCTAAATGATCTGTCACAGTCGCTGAAGTGCTGGTTTATAGTCTGAATGAGGATGTTGCAGTTGGCCTGTAACAACTGGAGCACAGGGGACTGTCTGAGTCACCCATGGCTGTGCTCAGTGGTGGTGGGTGCTGGAAAATAACTGTACTGACACCTAGGCTGTGCACTGAGCTCCTGGGGCTCCTGCCTTTGTCTTATTAATGCAAAGACTTCAATGTCATAAACCAACATTGACAAATTGATATCCCACATGAAAGGATTTGAAGACTATCTTTCCTGCAAGAAATCCTCCCAGATATTCTTATTGATGGTGTTGGAAATAGAAATGGGAATTATTGACTCCCTGTTCAATCTGCAACCAACAGATTCAACTGTTGAAAGAAATCAATCGCAACCTCAGTGTGTGCTTTGTGATATTGTAGTGGTTTATACCCAACATTTCTAGTCGTACCCTTTCCAATCTCAAGTTTCCAAATCCTTGGTGGGATATGAACACTGTGGTCTGGTTTGCTGCTGAGAACATTTTGGCAATTAGAACAAGGATGTTAGAAATACTCACTAGCCCAGGCTCATGCAGCTGGGTTTGCGTGCTTTGTTTCTGCTATCTGCACCTCCAAAAAGCAGAAAACAGCGACCATGTTGCTCACTGCTTATCATTAATCCAAACAATTTGAGGATAGTTCATTTTGTTAATTGTTATTCTATTAACTTGCTTTGCAAATTATCAGGCTATAGAAATTCTGGGAATTAACACAATAAATCCTACTTTGGCACTGCTGTTTGCTGAGTAGCCTATAGCTACCAGCAGCCAGACTTACTTCTTTTTCCATTTCCAAGTGTTCTCTGGTTAAGTCCATCTCTTAGAGTTTCTTCTGTCTCAGTGCTGACTCCTCAGCTTCTAAGGTCCTGTCAGAGATGGGGCTCAAAAGGTATTTGGGAAAAGCTGGTTTGCATCCTGAACTCTGGAGCAATGGTTACAGGTCCCAGTTTGCAAAAAAGCAACTACTGACTCTAATTATTTTTGTTGCTTATTTATCTCTTGATAGAAAATGCAATCCAATTAAAATCATTGCTGTTCCTTGCAAGTGGCGTGTTTCTTCATTTGGATTTCAGGAGACATAAACAACAGCAGCTGTGGAGATGATGACCCTTCTCTGATGGGAAAATTCACTTCAGAAAACTCACTGTGAAACTCACTTCTGTTCAGACTATGAAGCCGTGACAAGCTTCCAGCATGGAGATTTAAGATGGTAAATACTGTAAACCTTCTAATATGACTCAATTTTAATGATATTGAATGAATGAGATCTTGAATTACCAACTATTTCTGAGAAAATCAAGAAAAGGCGCATGTATGCACGCCGGGGTAAAATGTGCTTTAGCAAAAACCTCACCCTTGTTTTTCAAGTGGTTCCTGAGAAAATTATCATTAAATAACTGAGGGAAATTGGCATAATGATTCAAAGTTGGACTGGAAAGTTGCACACTACATGTGGGTCCTAACAGTGAAATTAGAAGGAACATATACACTGAGCTATGAGACAGATATTGCTTTAATGAAAGGCATAATGGTGACACCGCGTGAACTTAATATTTAGCCAGTGACGTTTGCACTTTGCAAGAGCCCAGGGGAGGCAATTAGGAGGGCTGTAGAAGGAGGAATAATTTTACCTGTCAGGTTTGTAAGTGGGCAGCTCTTTGTATGTGTGTGCCTATGTATGCATATTTGTATGTGTATGAATGATCCAGAAGCTAATGAAACGGAGAGGCTTGGCTGGGACTGTCAAGCCTGTGGTTAGAGGTGGGGAAGGAGCTATTTCCAAAGCCACAAGATTTATTTCTGGAGCTGGTGGGGAGGTGGGGGGTGAATTAGCAGACTTTAGCCTTCGGGGCTTTCATCTGCTTTAAATTCAGCTTAAAAAATTGCTAATGGTAACAGCCAGCAGGTAGGTTACCCATGTACATCTTACAGATGAATTCACTGTATTTCTCTTTAAAACTTGTTCTCTGATTATTCACCCCCTCCTTGATTTCTCAGAATATGACTGGGGAATGGTAGGTGAAGGAGGCTCCAAATTCAGCTCTTGTAGCTCATGGGTCTCCATCCAAATAGCGCATGGTGCTGCCCAGAGTTAACCTGGCAAACCAGAGCGCTCCATTTGGGATGGAAAATTAAATGGTGCTGGGCTGGTGTTAAGAGCTGAGCAAAAGTGGTCCTTGCTCCAGCAACTCACAAGTGTCAAAACTATGGTGCAATTGCTCACTGCTCAGAGGAAGGTTTGGCTGAAGTCTGATCTCAGCTTTGTGGTCACCTTCGCCTTCAGCTAGTGCTGAACCCCAAATCTTTCTTCTCCATTGTTTCTGGGAGGTGTGGATCTATAGTATTTCATGCCCAAGGCAGATAAAGCTGATGAAGGACAACAAGAGCACAGAGTACCAAAATGCCAAATCCGGAGTCTTTTCAGTGTCAAGCTCTTAACGATTTTCTGTTCTCTGGGATATTTGCAGGGTGATTCTTTGTTTTTCTCCCCAATCAAAGCTTCTGCCCCATCTCAGTGCTCACTTGAGACACATTTAAGTTACTTGCTGTGGAATAGAGTGCTGGGGACAGCGCTGTGAACATAACCAGGGCTTCTTATCACCATACAGTTTCCTATGCCAACCAGTCTGAACCATCTGAAGTCCCTGCCCAACCCTACCACAGGCACTGGGAGGGTTTCAAAGTAGGGGCCAAACATCTCCAGAACATGGCTCTGGTCCCTGAAGCAAATAGCAGTGATGGGTCCAGATGCCATTGCTTTTCCTCCTCACCCACCTAGGTACCTGCCTCTGCCTGATGTTATTGGCCCAAATCAGTTGGCAGTGTGAATGCACGGGTCAAGTGCTGCAGCAGAACAAACTCATCATCAAGCAGTGCTTTGAGCTAAAACATTTCTATGACTCTGAGGCAGTTGTTTTTGTGGGCATAATGTATGAACTAGAGCTTATAAACTTGGCTTGAGCTAAGTGCACGGAAGACGCCTCAGCCTGAGGAATGCTTTTGATAGACATGTTGTTGCCATATCTCTTGGCTGAGAAAAAGTTGTACCTATCCTGCATATTGAAAGATTTCACTGAAGTCCAACTGCTGTAGGAAAAGCAGCAACTCTTGATCGCGTTTTCCATTTAAAATCTCATTTCTAGCCCAGCAGTGAGGAGAAAACTGAAAGCTCATTCAAATGAGCCTTTTAATAGAAAAATTGAATTGAGTGTAAACCAATTTCATCATCTTGTCTGTGAGTCATGACTTTTTAAAGACCAGGGACTGATGCTGCAGTTGAAGTTGTGCTAGCAATGCTCGGTTACTTATCTGCGAGGAGGAAGGTGATGGTGGGGACGAGCCTGTGGTGTTATTTTTCCAAGGGCCTGATGGTTTAGCTATCTAATTTGGGAAGCAGGACTATCTCTGACTGACTCTTATCACCCTTTCAACGAGGCAGATAGCAGCCAGCACATTACTCACCATTACTCCATAGATATCTGGTTTCTGAGTATGTGTTATAAAACCTGGCAGCTGAAACAGTGAAACCTCTCAGACCGGGCACGGGGATGTGGCTTCAGCTCCATATGGAAAATTGTGGATGGACTTGTCCTCATCACCTGCCATGGAGGCTTCGAGAGCTGCAGTGGCTCTGCTCTGCTGTCACTCAATTAGTCACTTCTCTTGAGCATTAAAGGGTGGGGATAAACTGTGATATAGAAAACTTCCCTAAATCATGTTGCTGTTGCCGAAACTGCAATAATAAGGGCAACTTTATTATAGTTAGAAAATAAAGTCCTTCTCTGTCTGTTGCTGTCTCCTTTCTGACAGCTGCTTGTGAGGCACTGGGAAGGGATTTAACCTCATTAGCACTTTGCAACTTTATCATCTGCACAGAGTTTCAATGTGTTGGGATTGAGTAGTTTTTTATTCCTGCTCTGTAGACGGAAAATAGAGCCACACAGTTCAGAGGTGCCAACAGCTCCTTGCTGGAAATTCAACATCCCCTAGGCTTTGAGTGTTAGTGGTACAGCAGAGTGCAGCCTGGATTGCCCTGCACTCATCCAGATTCACCCCTTAGGATGCTCACATGTAACCGGACTTCAGTGGTGAGTTTGGACAGGAGCAAAAATTCCCATCCTTGGGAACACTCCTTATTTTGATGCTGGGAAAATGCTTTTAAATGTTCTTCCAGTATAAACCTGGGATTTTTCAGAAGATGGGCTGAAGCATTCCTGCAGGTTTGGAGAGTGCACTAGGCTCCTTTCTAGCACAGGAAAACTTCCTTTGCTCTCACTGGGGGTGTGAGGGAAGGAAAAGATGGAATGGAAAGCATTTGCCATTTCCTCCAAGCACGGTAGAGAGGTTTTAGGACTCTGATACCTGCTATGCCATGGTGCTGGACTTGCTGAGGGTGTGACAAACACAGAAAATACATGTTGCATGCAAGCCCCTTTAAAACAAGGTTCATGATTTAACCTCCAAAGATGAAGGAAGATAGATAGAGATTTCCTTGTTGCCATTGACATTAGTTTTTGTAGACATTCTTTTCACTTTAAACAAAACATCAAAGCCCCCAAAGGACTCCAAAATAAATTATCAGGTTCTCTCCATTCCTTCCGATGGGCACTATGAATATTCAGGTAAATCTGCTTGTGGGTGCCTATGGCTGGTAAAAGAGTGAAAATGGAGACTGTGGAGGTTGGAAGCCTGGAGAGTCTTGGTTAAAGCCATGAGGATGTGTTGGTAGGAGGAAGGTGCAGGCTGTGATTCCTCATTGTGATGGGTGATGAATGCATGTTATTGGGAAACATGTGTGGCTTTGTTTCTTCACTCTTAAATCTGTTCTAGTGAAAACTGGCCTATTAACAGGTAACTCACTGGTCTGTGTGTATGTCTGTAGTGAGGAGCAGGGGCACAAGGGAGGTAATGTTGAGTCACAGTAGTCAAGAAGGATCAAAGATTGGCAATTTTTGACACACAAAAGCATAAGTGATGCTAAACTCTCTCTAGACTGATTCCAGCTGAACACAAAGCATTTTAACCTCTTAATCCTCACTTCCGAGTTATTGCTCACACATTCAGCACTCTGTGGCTCTTTGGAGGTTCTCTCCTGTGTGCGACCTGGGTCCTAAGCAAATAGCAAGGCACTACTGGCCTGTACAGCACGTGTTGGGTGTTGAGTGTGGTGTTAACCTTGCAAGCTGTTTGGGGTTTTTTTTGCCTCTCTTACTTTTAGGGGAATCCAAGGAAACCCTTACTGAGAAAGAAGCAAACCTGAAGTAATTGTAGATGTAATATCTCTTATCCCATTTGATTTGTGGAAGCTGATCCAAGTTGCACCTCACTCTTCTGAGGAGACCCCTAACCTTCCTACACCGCCTTCAAGGAAGTTGCTCTGGGCTCTCCTCTACCATCTTCCTACCTCAGCCATTTGCTTATCTCTTCACCAAATGCTGAAAGGTTCCTCCAAGCTTCCCTGGACTGTTATGACTATGAATCCATATCTAGCAGTTTTAGATATGAATGTTTTAGGCTTTGTTTTTTTGGTTTGCATATTTGGGCTTAACATAAACCCCAGCAGAGACTCTCACTTAGCCAAGGCCGTTTCTGCATCCACCGCAGATGAGTGTGGTGCTCCAGGGAACCAGTTTTATTCCAGGCTTCGCCAGTGATACATTTCTGGATGCTGTCTGCGTGATTCCCTCTGGGCCTCAGTTTCCTGTTCTGTAAAATGAAGATAATACCCTTTTTATGGCACAGGGCTGCTTTGAAGCCTTTACAAAATACTCTGATGTGTTTGGATGCAAGTTTCTCTAAAGGAGGTTTAAAAAAGCATGCAGCTCTCATTGAGAGGTTTGTATGAAGCGATCGGGATTCCAGAATTGCTCCCCAGGATGAATGTCTCTGTGTTGAACCTTCAGACAATGCTGAGCACTGAAAAAACATTCGTGTAACTTTCTAAAAGCATCCACTGTTGGTGCCCATGGCAGGGTTTGCTGCTATTCATTCTTTTTGTTTATTTTATGTAAATCCTTTTCCCTTCTCATTGAAAACACAAACAAAAAAGGGGGCTGACAAAAAAAATGAGTTTTGCCCTGTAAGCCCCATAAAATTGATTCATCTCAAAGTTTTTAACAGTGCCAGCCCTCTCATTTTGAAAGAAACTCTCCTCATTCTTCTGACTCTCATATTATGGGGGAAAAACCCCTGAAAGCAGAAATGAAAGAGATGCAGAATTCTTGTCTCCTTGCTTTTTCTCACTCGAGTCCCTTTATGTGTGCTCTGCCACCTCCCCCTCCTCCATCACCCTCCCTCCTGCTCTGCCTCAGTTCCCATTGAAATGTCAAATGCAGCAGTTGTCTGCAAGTGAAAGAGGGGCTCCCTGGTGGGAACAGCCTGCCCTTCTAACCTGAAGGCCTCGGCTGCTCTCTTCTCCCCTTTTTGGTGTTTCCCATCCCACTTTCTCAGCAGATGTTGTGTGGGGCAGCATAGGCTGTAAAGGAATGAGTTTCTTTTCACCTGGCCATGTGAATGGGCTGGCACAGAAATGCTGGCTTATTCTCTGACTCTGGCAACAGCTTACACAGAAAGAGATTGTTTCTAAGAGCTGTCTTTTCTTCTTTCTTTTTTTCTTCTTAGAAGAAGATAGGGGGGGGAAAAAAGGCTGAGAGACGCTGGCTGTATTTTAAGCTTCCTCCTTGGGTGCCAAAGGAGTCCGTAGAGTTTTGTTGTTGCTACTTTTGTTCCTTTTATAGTTTCAATTCAAGCCCCAGGCTTTCAGCTCCCCTTTGTCTTAGCCCCGCTTTTCCCAAGCCGTGGACATGAGAATCCTTTCAGCAGGATGGTGGAGGTTCATCCAGGAGCATTGCCCCGGTTTAGTCCAAGGCTTTAGTTTTTGACTCTTTCAGCAGCTGAGTGGTGGAAGTTTGCAGGAGGGTGACATTTCAGAGGCATTTGCAGGGAAAATATTTAGTTTCAGAAGTTTTTTGCCTGAAAATATGTGACAATAGGGTGCAAAAATGCTCAAGCTCTATCCTAATATTGAGTTTTGTCACTGTGCTGTTTGAGGTAGGATAGGCATGTTAAAGGTGGAAGAAATAGAAGGTGTGTGAGTTTTCATCCTTTCTCCCCTTTTTTGCCTGCCTGAATATCTGACTTCATGTGGCTGGTTGTCCCCTGTAGCCTGCTCTTTTTCCTTCACCAAGACCTTGAGCATCTAGGGTTCATCAACTGGATTGTACCAGAGAGGTACCTAGAAGAGATATTCCCTTTCCCTGTGTGGATATCTTTGCTTGGCACCTCCAGAGCACTGTCTCTTATCAAGACCACTTTTAGCCATGTCTGTGCTCTGAGCCCAAGACTGAGACTTGACCTATACTCAAGAGCAAATTATATATTTGGGATGGTGGATCATTTGACCCCTGATGAGAGAAATGAACATTCAGCTGATCTTGAAAAATGGAGCTGTCATTTACTGAGTAAATAATAAGCTGTTCTGAAATCCTGTAGGGATATAATGCCAGCGGTTCTCTTTGGGTATTTACACACATTTTAACTCCAGTTGTGTGTTTTGTTGTGTGTGTGCGTGTGGTTTTTCAAATATCTGAAGTTTATTTTTGCAGTGGTGCTTGGAAAGCTGTAAATGATCCACCAGGAATTAACAGACAAAAGTCCCTGGCTCTGCTCCACCCTATTGAAGTCGATGGCAAAACTCCCATTGACTTCAGTGGAAGTAACAACTAGGGCTTGTGAGAGTAAGCAATAAATCAGGTTTATAGAGTATCTTTCTGAGTCCTGCTCTTAGTGCTTTACGTGACTGAGGTGTTAGGTGCCTATATGATGATGAAAGGTGTAAACTAATCACAAGCTTCTTTGGTGAAATAAGGATTTGTGAAGGTGAAATTCCTGAACTTGAAAGCTCTGGGTAGGCTTCAGCTTTCAGGTGATATTTTGGAATCCTGTGCTCAAATGCTGTTAACAAGAATAAATACAATATGTTTCAGAGGTTAAACTGACCCTCCATTCATCACGTAGTCAATGTGTATGAGAACATTTTCCCTTTCCTGTTTGTAAAAAGCACAGTTCTTACAGAGGTGGGACTGGAGGAGTCGGCAAATTGAGCCTCTTGCCTGGACGAGGGGACATGTCACAAATCTCAGTCAAACACTTAAGAGGTGGTTCGTCTTCAGCCAAATATCCCGCACATGCGGTGCGTCTGGTTAGAATTCTGCAGGAGCATTTACCCTGTGTCCATTCTGGCACATTGATCAGCGTTAAAACTACCCTGTCGCATAATAGGATGGTATAAATAAGACATAAGTGTAGCTTTTTAGCCTGTTCTGTCAGTGGACTTCAAAAGATTTCATGAAAAAAACAAATGTTATTTTACATTTTACATGGGGGAACCCAAGACTCTACATCACGGCCAAATATGCAAAGATAGAGTTCAGCCCTTTCCTAAGTCCATGTCTAGCATCTTATCCCTTGTCTTTTAAAGGCTTTATCACTAAATTGTGCTGTAAGCTAAGGGCTCTGTATTGTAAAGTTTTCCTATTGATTCCTTCCCTGGAGTTTGTGCCTTTTGGAGGAGATGGGGCATTGCTAATTGCTTCAGCTGTTCTTGACTGTTACAGGGCACTTGAGCAGAGCTGTGTAGTTTGAGTGTTTGTGCTTTGTAAAATAACCCTTCTGCCTTGCAGACCGGAAGGATTAACAAGTTTAGCTGCCTTGATTTGTTTTGGATTATTTTGTATGTGATATTCATCTAGGGTACAACAGAGCTGAACGTAAGGCAAGGTTGTCATTAGAATATCTGAGGATGAGTGCCACGGAAATAGAGTGCTATTGTTGCTCTTTGAGTAATGACACTGACCAAAAGAAAAGACATCTGGGTAAGAAATAGGCTGCTTCCAGGGAACATTCATGGTGTACCTCAGATTGCCATGAATGCTAGCCCTGCTAGGCAACCAGCAAAGGGAGCTGCAGGCAGCCGTGAGCCAGGCCAAGAAGAGAGGAGAAAAAAAGACTAACCCTGAGAAAAAGGGGTGCGTTCTTCCTGATTGTGCTTTGGACTGGAAGCCTTTTTATTCTTTCCTTTTGTTGCATTTTCCCTCTTCCTTTTCACACCCCAGCAGCAGCCAGAGGGTCTCGGCGTTGGGTGGCCCTATCCCACCCCTCCTGCTCTGACCTTCCGGGAGGTTTGGGGCTGGTTGTAGGAGAGCTACAACACGTCTGCATGTTCATCTCGCAGCATGTGGCCATGTGAGCTGGGTCAGACTGCAAAATTGACCATGACCCTTGCAAAGAGAGGGTAAACCCCACCATCTGCTGAAGGACACAGTGTTCAACTCTGATGGTAGAGTTGTGGTTTCACCTAAGGGTAAACATCCAACTGTAATGGACAAGATTTCTTGAAGTGGCCGGTGACTATCATCATCTTCAAAGTGTTTCCAGCCTCTAACATATATCTTTGATGTCTTTGAACAGTACTTTGAAGAAGGCAGTGGTGGACAGAAGGAGGTGAAAGTGTGTCTGCGGTTAGGTGAGAAGTCAGTGGTGGAGAGGAGAATTGAACATGACTCTTCCTTGCCCTGGCTATCACACTCACTTCTGGGCTATCTTCAATCTCACTACTTTGTGCAAGTAGACTAAAAGTCACTTAAAATCACAGTGTGAAGGAAAACAAAAAGGGAAGGCTGCTCAGGGGAGAGAAATGGCTTTGAGTGAGAGCTAAGGAGCTGAAGCAGCTCAGGGCAGCGGGGTGAGAGAGGTGACAGCATCAAACTGCTCTGAGGCTGTGAAGAAGCAGGACCAGGAGCAGTCTGGGTGGAGAGAGAAGCTCCCCACAGTGATGATCTCGCTTCTTAGACACATTTCTTGCTGTCTGTTTCTTCTTTGATGTTTCTCTGGCCTCTATTCCTTTATTATAAATATATAGATTGGCAGCAAAAAGATTCTCAAATATGTGTCAAAATTCTTGATTTGATTAATTAAAATTTATCTTATATGCATCCCATCTTTAAACCATGGAGCAGCAGTGATACCCTCTGGAGATCAGGAGGTGCTGGGAGGCACCTTCTGCCTTTTAGCACAGGTTTAAGGCTGAAATGCAGGGAAGGCTGCTAGCATAGCAAGCTGTAGCTCAGGAAGCAGCCTCAAGAGGGAGAGAAGGCTTTCTCACAGGCTTTTAAGACCAATGTTCAAAGAGAAATGCCTTTAGAGGAGAAAAGGCTGGGCTTTCTGGCTGTACAAAACTCAGCCCTGCAAATCTGTTCTGTGGATTCTTTTCCCCCTGATGCTCCTCTTGTTCCTGATCCTTCCCTTTTCTCCTGCTGGTGGCTGAGGATTACTTTCTAAACCTATGGACTATAAAGCTTGGCCTGGGATGAGGAGTCTCACCTAAATGGATGCAAGTCTGTACCTTTTTTTTTCTCAGTCAGAGATGCATCAGCCCCATGTGTGACAGGATAAATGGACTGAACAGGAGGTGAACAAGCTAATTAGTTGCCTTGAACTGAAGGATGCCCTGCACTGTTTGGTTAATCACTGGACAAGGCTAGCACAATTGAACAAATGACCAATATAATAAATAACAAATGGAAAACACTCTACTTCCAGCAAAGGAGCTGCTATTTAAAGGCAGCAAGAGGTTTGCAGCACCAGCCCTAGCAACAAGGACAAAAGTTATCCCAAACATGTATATGAAGCGGAGCTCCAAACACGTGAGGCCAAGCCACCATGGACCCACTGTATCATGCTATTAATAGGAAGGGGGCCTCCATTAACTACTTAGAGGGTGACGCAAAAGCATCAGAAGAAATCTGTGATGTACATAAAGAAGCAAGTTGCACCATATCTAATTGCTGGAATAATGATTTTCTGCCATGCAAATTACCAGGAGCAAATTCACTCCAGTACGTTTGTGTATTTAATTATCATCAAGAGCTGGAATTGAGGGACTCGATTTAATATGTTCGTAACGAAACAGCCAGAATTCGTGTGTGTGTTTGCAGAGAACTCGTTATTTTACCACAGCTGGATTGATTTATTTTAAATAAATCATTATGGCAGAGACAGTTTCTGCCTGTTTGCCCATTTATCATAAAAATTGTGGTTTCATTTATAGAGGTGGTTTCTATCAAGCACACATCACCCCTTCTTGCTCGCAAGCTGCATGTTTCTGTATATTTTAAGGAGGAGCTCAGTGCAAAGAATAGGTGTTACTTCATGTATAAGCCAAGAATAGAGGAGTAGAAGGAATTAGAATGACTTAGATGGGTTAAGATTTTGTAACGGGTCATGGGTCTTCATGCTTGTAGACACATGAATTTAGCGCCACCCATTTGTAAGCCAAAGCTGTTATTTAATGGTTATTTGATGGTGTGTATGAGATAAGTTAGTGGTTTTGGTTTCTAGACAATATATTTTCTCATCATAACAAGAAACAACAGAAATGGGCATGGATGCAGGATTACCGCTTCTGAACCTGAGATGGTTCTTTCCCTCTTAAGGTTCAGACTGCCTGGACCAGAGCTGTATTAAGGATATTGGGATATCAATTCAAGGTTCAAGTTATAAGAAAATGTTAAAATTGGGATGAAATACTGTTGCTACTTAAACTTTGTTTTGGATTTTGTGTGTTAATGGAGCTCTTGGAAAGAAAGATCTGAAAAGCCAACAGTGTAGGTAGCTGTTCAGCCAAGACAATCATATTGTGTAGTTCCCAGGAGTGGTATGTGTGACCTGACCCTATTGAAACTGTGGATCTGCGTCTCTGGAGTTGCTGCTCCATATAGGGCCAAGCTTTGGCCAGGAAAGCCGGTTGTTAAAGAATATATTTGTTTCCTGGGTCTCCTGCCTTGTAGCTTTGCTTACCTTGGTCTGGAAACAGCAACCTGGATGCAGTTGCCTTCTGCTTAACACCCAAGTGTTTGTTGTGGTCACTGCTTCCTAAGTAAGAAGAGAGGCTCCCAAACTGGCCAGTTCACTGTGGTGCCAGGTGAAAATGTGGTTGCAATGCAATTAGAAACGCAGACTAGTGCCAAGCTTTGCTTTGTGTTTGTTTCCTCTTGTGGATATCAACCCAAGTTACAAAACACAATGAACCAGGGGCAATGAAGGGTCACAAAGGTACTGTGCTATGTCACGAGTGGTGTGACGGGGCCAGCTTCTTGCGACATCTCCATGAGCATGCTCGCAGGACCCTTATTTGCAGTGCCCCCAAGCTGGTTTGTGTATAATTGATGGGTACCTTGAGGTTTTACCTCCCCCTCCTCCCCAGGATGTCCTTTTCTGTGTTAGTTTATTTTTTAAATAATTAACAGACTTTGTGACTGCCTGTCTATCTGTCCCCTTGGAATTCCATTCCAGCTGCTCTCAGCCCTCCCCATAACCCCTCCTCCTCCTTCCCAATGTTATTTTCCTTTCACTGTGTCTTAAAGGAGTGCATTTTGGTTTAACTTTGTGCAGTAAAATCTCTGAGCACTTTCTGAATTAGATGCTCTCTGCTGCTTGCTGCTATCCTGAAATCTTCTTTTCCCTCCCAGGTGCATAAGGGAATCTTCCACTTCTTATAAGAAACTGATTTCAGTCTGAATAATCCAATCCAGGGTAGTTCTTGTCTGATGGGCAGTGTCTTTCTCTAAACTGGTGTTATAAATTGCCTGTTCCTGTGGCACAAAGGGCTGGGTGCTGTTGAGGATGGACAGAGAACACCATTTCTGTTCAATTTGTTTCCTCTTGTGCACCTTCCCCATGGCTGGTGGTTGGACCCATGTGTGGGTTGGTATAGCTGATGTGGATATCAGGTTATTCAAGCAATTCTGTGTGCATCTTCTGCAGCTATTGAGCAGCAAGGACAAGAGCCTGTTCCCTCTCTCTTCTCAGTGCATTTACTTTGTTATGGTGCTAGCAATGGTGCAGGCAGTAGAGAGGCTGTAGCACATCAGCATGCCACAGGCAAAATCAGCTATTGAAGGTGCTGGCTTTCTTTCTGCTGCCATGATGGCCTCTGTTTCCAGAGAGAAGTCCTATTAACAGAAGAAGAGAAGGCTCAAAGCACAATATAGCTGCTGGAGGTGTTTGTTTTACATTTTGGCCTTCGTATAAGGGTCAGCAGCAAGGGTGGGGCTGTGGCAGCAATGGCAATGATTGATTTCGTTGTAAAAACCCAGGATCCCATGGGTCTGGCTTCTAGGCACATTATTTGGGAATGAGAAAGGCTAAGTTTATGCTTGTTGAACCTGCACCTCTTCTGTTGACTATAATAAGACTTTGTCAGATTGATCCTCTTCTACCTCGTATAAAGAGGTATTTTAATAAATAACCTTCTTTCCCATCTTTACTTGCCTAGGCTTGCTGCTCCCCAGATCCACATTCTAATTGACACGCAGCTTGTGGCGTGGCTGGAGGCTATGCCAATAATGCACATATTCATGGCATGGCAGGCAGATAGGCTCCCCCCCCCTCCTCAGACATCATCATTCCAAGCAAACATCAGACAAGCAGCTGGCTTTGATGTGGGTCCTGAGTTTGCAACCTCAAAAGAGGAATCTTTGGAGCCCTGTTTGCACTGTTCCTTGTGCCAGACATTGCAGCAGTGTCACAATGGCTGAGCAACTGTGTCTTCAGCACAGTGGAGGGGGTATTTTGCAGTTCCTCAGCAGATGCAGTTGTGCTAGAGAGCAATCAAGAGCAGCCTGGGCTTTGCAGGGATAGGTGCTGTGAATGTGATAGTAACAATCAGGGATGGGGAGTGGCGCAGAGAGGGTGGGTGATAGGGCTGTTGCTGGACCATCTGAGGCACTTGTCAGAGGATGTTAGCCTTGCAATTAGGAGATGCTGAAGGAGAGAACAGCAAGAGAGATGCTGCAGCAGGGAGAGCTTTGTGTCAGCATACAAAGCTCTTTTTCTCAGTGGGGTTGCTGAGATTTGCTCAGTCTCCTCCCAGATAAATTAACTCAGTACAACACCTGCTCCTTTAATATGGCCAGGCTAACTGCACTGTAGACTTGGCTTTTCTTTCCCTCTCTTTTTAATGACATGGAAGCAGTTTGTGAACTCTCTTCTCCTGCTTTCTTCCCCCCTAAACCACCTGTTCTAATGGAGGGTGAGATTGTTTCCCCTCAGAAGAATGATTGGAAAAAGAAAACCCAACCAAAACCAACCCAAAGATTTAGAACAAAACCCCACCAAAAAGCCCCGAAGCTGGCAAGAGGTGAAGGGTATGTAATTGCTATTCCGTATGCAGCCGCTAAAGCTGCATGTTTTAACCATCTGAGGACAGCAGGGATTTTTCTCTTCCAAGAGAGTCAAATGTGGGGTTTGCATTTTCTTTCTTTTCAGGAGGGGTGTGGGGAGAAAGAGGTGGACTTCATTTTCCTTGGGATTAGCTAAAGCTCCTTCCACTTTTATGTTGGCAACGTGAGGTTTCATCAGACCTCTGATCCTGCACTGAATAAAAATATAGCATTACTGTCAAACTGCAAAAATGGAGGGCTTGAACTTAACTGGATTAAAGCACATTTGAGACAGCATTCTTCTCTTAATAGAGTGGGGGCGGGTTGACACTGTGATGCCTCAGTCGGCCCGTGTCTGTGGTGGAGCATAAGGGGTGTCCTATTCACTGTTGCTGACCAGAGAACCTCAGGGTGGATTTTCTTCCAGGATATTTGATTTGATGCTCAGATGTCCCATTGCTGCAATGCTGTGGATTTATTCTTCACAATGCACCATTGGGAGCAGGCTTGCAAATCAGTCGGGTGCACCTCATATTCATGGAAATGTATGCATGAGCTTTAATTGCAAATAAATGCGCTGAGCCACATTTGCTTATGGTTTGCTGTTTGTCTTTCCCATATGAATAAACATCCCTGGCTGCTCATCTCTGTCCTGCACTTACTCTTGATAGCACTTTCACAGCCTGTTTGCCACCGTTGGCGCTTGGTTTACTCTTTGGACACTTCTCTTGCTGGATTTTGGCAGGATTTTTATGCCATCCACTGATAGTCCAGTGTATTGTGGCTTTAATGATGTATTTTACAATGGAGTAGAGGCCTGGGAGAATCCACTTGTGCCATGTTGTGTCTCCTGTCTCCATGCTGCATGCTTGGATGTATCCCCATATGTCCAGTAATGAGCATGGGCTAATTGCCTAGGAAGATAGAAAAATAGATAGGTAATTTGTAGCTATTTAATTTTACATTAGGCAGAGGGATGTAGGGGCAGAGGCTAATGTTGTTGGCATTTCTTTTCAGGGTTGTTAACCAGATATGCTGCCTCTGGGGCATAACAATGCCTCCCTCAGTAGAGCTCTCTAATTCTTTTATTACATTCTTATTAATTTAGCAATGGCCTAAAGTCTGTGAGGCACCTTCCGAGGCATGATCCCTGCCCTGAGGACCTTACAGACTAATTCCAAAGCATGATACAACCAGGGATTACTCAGTGAGGGCAAGGGCCTAATGGAGTAAGAAATGGTTTGTATTAGATAAATGGATAAGAATGAATCAGTGCAAGAGTTAATCACGTTGTTCCTCGCAGGCACGTGGGGATAAGCATCTCTTTAGGAGGTCTATGGTGTGGCTGGTTGGTTTATCAAGGTCTTTCCAAGCAGGGACAATGGATAATTGTTGTCTCTGATCTCCCATCTCTGTTCTTCACCACCATCCTGGGGATGGCTACTCTGGGAAGCAGTGTGCTCCAAGTGCAAAGAAGCTACATGAGTAAATGACTGGGTCAACCAAAGCATTGGCTGTAACCTTCAAAACCAACCAGGGATACAAACAACTCTCACCCCATCTCCCCTCTTAGTTCTTCAGAAGGCTGGGGAAGTTGTTTTTTTTTGGAGTGAAATCACAAAGCTATGCCTTTTTGCCATGGATTTCAGTTCTTGGGAAGCTGCAAACCAATGGTCCCAAACAAAAGAGCTGTCGAGGAGGCTGCGGAAAGGGCCGGAGGGGAGCAGGGGTTGAAAAAGGGCTTCTGCTCAGGGGTGGCCAAAGGGCCCCCCCAGCACCTGTCCTCCTGTTTGAAGGCTGTAAGCTGCCCGACATGGCCAGTGGCTCGTGGGACAGATGGGTCTGCAACAGCTGAAGCAGCTCAAGGCAGGAGGGATGAAAGCGAGAGGTCGAGCCCTCCCCTCGGAGCCTCGGCAGCGCGGGCTGGTGTGAGCCGGTGGGGAACATTTGGTGTCCATGTGGCATCTGGCAGCAGAGTTTGCTTCTCTGGCATTTCCTTTGGTGAAAGGAAGAGCAAAGCAATTCGCTTCCAAGCAGCTGCTCTGCTCCTCTGGGAGGGAACAGCATCCTCCTCCCTGCCCCAGCCCTTCAGCAGGGTGCTACAGCACAGTCTCCTACACAAACATACCCAGCCCCAGGTAAACATCCTTTGCCCTCATTTACTCTCTCATATTTTTTTACTACTGAGGAAGGAAAGATCTCCTTGCATCACTTACTTTAAAAACTAGTTGCTGTGGCAACTGGATGCAGGGTTTAAAGTGGCTGGCTCTGTCTTCTTGACATCATTGTTTGACTTTCAGTTGCTGGAGCAACAGATCGCTGAGAAGAACCAGTGAGGTCGAGGTTTCTCTTTCTTTCTTCTTCCACGTTGCTTTTCTTTAGGGCCTGAGAGCACCAGTGACGGTTTGCTTTTGACTGAAGACACACACTGTTAACATATGATGGGAATATGTCAGGCAGTATTAGAAGAAATGGAGGTTAGGTCAAAGGCTCGTTACAATGGGAGAATTCCTACAAAATTGAAAAAAAGAGAGAATGAATGAGCCATTATCTTTCCTAAGATCAGAGGGTTAGAGAAGACATGGTTCCAGCATGCTTAGTGTTAGGCTTTTGCCATGAACATTTTTCTGTTGGTTGTTCTGAATCCTGAGTTTTTCCAAAGCAGAGACATAAGGGTGATAAGCAGAGAATGTAAAATGCCATCAGATATAGCTGTAGAAGTCAATACTATAACGTAGCTCCTTCATTTCCTCTTAATGCAGTGTTACACTTATAGCTTCCTTCCCAAAAGTTCTTTCTGTCAGTGCTGTCTCTGACCACAGAACAGTTGTTTAACCCATCCCAGGCAGTTTTCCTCTGCAGAAGGGGATAGGGAGCAGCTACTTACTTAATCATTGGCTTCCAAAAGGTCCATTTCCTCTATACTGCATGTGAGGGCACTGGCTATAGTCACAGGGATGGTGGGAGCGTGATGCCAGTCAGAGGCACCAGTGTCGCTCTCTGAGTGCAGAGGGACCACCTCCCCTCTGGGACAGTGGTATCTTGAAGATAATACACTGAGACTTCAGTAAGCAGAATACCATCCTTTAACAAAATGCTTATAGCCAGAAATGCTCAGCTCCATTTTCCTAGCCCAGGACTCTCCATTTGTTTTAAGCACTGTGGTACCTAACAGCATCTTGGTCCTAGCTGAGATCTTTGGGTGAACAAACACCGTGTTTCTGCACAGAGCTCTTTGTGAGATTTGGCTGGTTTTCATCTGGGTTTAGTATTTTGCAGAGCTTGAGATGACAACAGCTACTTGCTTTTAAGCTGATGCTGAATATGCAGTTCTCTGGGTTTGAGGTTTGAATTTCTTCCTGGCATGAGGCTGACCAGGAGTGGTGCAAAGGCAGAGCAAGGGGGAGGCTGGAGGTAGGATGATGCATACACTGGAATACAGTTTTGGCATTAGGTATTGAATTAGTAATAAGTGAAATGTCAAAGCAGGGGCTGGATTTTGGCAAATGCTTTATGCTTAAAACCTAAATGATAAACTACTGTTCTTCCAGGAGGCTAATACCAGACAAAATATCCATAGGATTTCAACTTGGATCAGTAAATCAGGTGCAACCTTAAGTGATGCTATTGGATAGAACAAATGAAACGTAAAATGCAGTTTTTAATAAAAATGTAATTGGAAGTTAAAAGTCAATTTTGAAAACAAAATTAGAGAAATAATAATAATAGTAATTAAAAGTGAAATCTGTTGGTATCAAAGTGAAGGAAACCATCATTAAATTGTATTTAAAAGCTGAGCTTTTCTTGTTCTGAGAATTCTTGCTAGTGTATCTGACTGCCCAGCTCATTCCAGGTTTCCTCACATATATATACACATATAAAAAAGTGCAAACTTTTTCACAATGAAGTTATGGTTTCAGTATTATACCCTCACTGCCCACAAAATACACAGAATTCAAATTAACAAATATACATGCCTCAAAGTCTACACAATGTCAGCCACAAATATGTATGCAAGAATGCTGGTTGCTAGAGTTTGGAGTTAGCTATTAGTGAACATTTGTATGGTGTTCAGATAATTTGTTCTTAAATGCCACACATGTACCACATGGTTCAGATGTGGTTTGGGGAGCTGTAAAATGGGATTTCAAACTGGTTCTGTTCCTACTCTTAAAGCCATGGCTCAGTTAGGGCTCAGATGCATCTTAACTATAGGGCTGGCGTCCTGAGTCTGGGATATTGTGACTAGCTGGGGTTTGTGGAGGCTAAAAGGCATGGAGGCAGCTGCTTATTAGTGAATTTGTGCACGTGCCAGTCTGCAGTGAAATGTACTTGAAATAACCTACCCTAGATGCCTCTATGAGGATGATGGCCCTGATGATTTAGCTATTTTGGTTCCGGCTTGAATTATTCATATATTTGAAAACACTCATGAATTATTTGTGTTTTCTCTAAATATATAATTTAAAAACCCCAAATCCTTCCGATGAAATATAAAAATGAAATTTATTTATTTATTTTCCCTGCTCTGAGATGCTGTCCTCATCCCGAAAGAGCCTTTCAGCCTTAGGCTTGCGGGCAGCTGCGCTGTCAGGGCGCAATGATGTCTCTGGCATCAGCATCCCTGCATTAACCTGTGCTAACAGAGGATCAGCCTTATTCAGGAAGAAAGAGGAAAACTCTTTTGAAAGTTAGATGTGACCCCAACTTGTTTGCTTAATTTATGGGTACTGGGATTTTGAGAATCACAGCTATCTTACACACATGGGTTTAGAATTTAGAGAATGCTTCACAAGCTGATGCATCTGGACTTAAGGTGCCCAGCTGTGGATCAAAAGAGCTTGATCCCTGCAATACAAAGTCCTGATCTGGTACAAATTCAAAGGCTGGTTGAAATGCATTCAATCGTTCTGTTGACATAACGTTATCCTGGAAACCTTTATGCCAGGTCTAGTACTGTCTGTCATCTTCAGGCTGACATAATGTGACCAGCTTTAAACTGGAGCGCATCGTATCATGTGCTCAGGCTAATTCAACAAAAATGCTTTTGTGCTTGATCCAGATCAAATCTGCTCTGCCACGAAATCTGGGAGTGCAACAGATGTGATATTAATAGATGTGGAACCACAGCCTAAGCCTCTCCCCCTCCCTAAACATCTGCAGCAGTGGAGGGGGGACGGCAGCGCTGGGAGGAGGCATCCTGTGGGGACAGCAGTTCTGTTCTTGTTTAACTGTGTGAACTTCCCAGTGCTTACATTAATTTTAAAGAGAGTACTTTGGCATAACTGACATAAAATGTGATCCCTGCACCTCCAGGGGTTAGTTTCTTCCAGGGCAAGTTTGAGTAGCTGCACTCTAATGAAGCATCTTAGCATATGATGGAGCTTTTCTCATTCCTTTTCCTCACAACTCCTTCATTGCAGTCGAACTGCTCTATCTAGGTACTGTATTAGTAGGTTTTTAACCTCTTCAGATTGTCTGAAAGATCTGGCTGGCCAAAGGGCCTTGATTTCACCTGGATGTGATATTGCTCTGAACTGCCCAATGGCACTGCTGAGCCCTCTTAAATTGTCCCTTTGATTTCATTGCTTCTGTAAAACCGAGATCTGTGCTTTTCCTTGGTGGAAAAAAAAGAAGTGTCTCATAGTTATCCATCAGATTCCCTGGTCCTTTTTCTATTGTATTGACTCCTCATTCCATCAGAAAACTCTGACTTTTGTGACTTCTGTCATAAGTATTTAAACACCCCCCATTAGCTGGTTAATGCACGTTCACTTCGTCAAAAGTACCAACTGCGTATGTGGAGCGGTTGGGATGTGTGTGTGTGAGAGAGTGTGTGCTCAACAAAAGCCTTTTCTCTCTTCATCTCTGCGTTCTGGGACTGAGGCCAAGTTGTGATTGTAATAATGTAATCTCTTCTGAATACTTGAAGTGATGGGAAAAAATGAGATTTTGAAAATGAAATAGATTAATCTATACAGCTAGAGGGGGGGAAATCATGCATTGTAATTAGCTCTTGAGAGTAATTTTCCTTAAAGTAGTACAAGCCAGGTGTGCAAAAGTATTCCTCTGCTTTGAGAGTCTCGCCTCTCCTTCTGGAGTCCTTGGAAAAGATAGTGACAAGTTCATTGGGGATGCTTCTGTTGAAGGGATTGAACATAAGGCGACTTGATGAGACCTTGTTTTTCAGAGGTTCCACTTATGGAACTATCTGAAAATTAAGCTCCTCTTCCCCTAAAAATGCCTCAAAAATGGAAACAGCTGCTCACTTCAGCACGCAGGAGGACCTTATTTCTTTGTGTGCTCGTGCACATGGGGGAACAGTGATTTATCAAGAAATGTTATTTAACTTTTGTTCAGGATGAGATCATTCCCTAAAAGGTGTTTGCACTTTATTACCTTGCTGACTGGGGCTGCTAGCTCTGCTCTGCATGCATCAGAGCAGAGGAAGAGGGTAACGTGCTTTTTCACTGCCTGGGGCACTGGGCTTGTATTGGAAGAAGGAAGTTGACCCTCTTAACTCACCGTATGCCTGCTCCTGCTCTGCCTCCTTGAGAAACGAAAACTGCTCACACAAGGTACAGTGGTTGTGCCCATCCTCGCAGCCTAGGCTGGGAAAACACAGTCAGGTAATGGCCATCACTCGGCTGATGAACACCATTCCTTAAGCCAAGATAATCCAATGATGTTGATTGTGCACAAAACTCTTAGAAAACCCTTCTTAGCTGTGAAACCACCTCATATTCACCCTTATTTCCTTTTCTTAACCAGGAAGGGGTAGTTTTCTGATGTTATAGCAAATAAAGTGTAGTGACCGGGACTGGAGGAGTATTTGATTCCTTGACAAAGACGTTTATTGACTGATTGAGTCTGGTGTTTGCCTAGAGCCTCCCCCTCTTTCCCTGTGCCAGGTGCAGAACAAAATCTCCCATCCTGGAGTGCTCAACCTCCTCTTTCATCCCTGATCTACAACCGACTGCGAAGGACATATGATTTTAAGACAATGCGCTGCTTTACCTCAGTCTGAGTTTTATATCCCAGCTAGGCATATTGACGTTTTTCAAACTTCCTTTTCAATCAGTCACTTTGGCATTGTAATGACTTGGGTTGCTCTTTTCTGAAGCCTGTTTTAATTCTTTACCTTTGTATTTTAACAGCAAGTTGTCTTGAATTTACAGTTCCTGTGGAATTCCTCTATGAATAGCACCTAGGTTTCCTACTCTGCAGCTGCAAACAAGGTTTAAAAGCTTTTGGGATTTCTTGGCAGCTAATAACTCCCAGACTTGAGCATAGTTCATTTTCGAAATGTTTCTCATGCTTCAATCTGGACAGCGTTATGCAGGTCAGGGAATCCTGTCAGACTGAGGGCCAGGGGAGGATGTTCCATCAAAAGCTTTTTTGGCAAATTAAAAAAAGCCAAAAGGACCTTTAGGAATACTGCTTAATATCCTTTCCATCCCAAATAGGAAAAGCACCTGTAACTGATGCCAAGCACAGGACAAAGTAAATAAAAAAACTCCCCAAGCAAAGACCTCCAACTGGAAATGTTTCCTGAATGATCTCACTGAGAATCCCGTAAGTGGCTGGATCAGTTTTCGGGAAGAGGGAACACAGGCTTCAACTCCATACTGAAAGACAAGAAAAATCTTCAGGAAAACCAAAAAGAGCCAAACCCAGATGCAAGCTGTAAGGGTGCTGGGATTTTTGTCATTCCTGATTGGTACTTCTTGACACACTAAAAGTCATTGGGATACAGCAAGGCTTGAGGTGAGGAAACCCATCTGAAAAGTGACATATGATTTCATCCTGTGCCCACTCTAGCACAGGCAGAGCAGGAGCAGAGCTTGAAGGCTGAATGTTGTCTTTATAGACCTGGTATCAGCACATGAGGGATGTGGCATGTGACAGGTTGAGCAGCAGAGGACTTGTTTCATGTCATTTTGGACTTCATTCAGCTGTGCTGTACAGTATATGTGCTTGTGTTTGATGTGTTGCCACACAGAGACAGAACCCCTAAGGCTTGTGCTGTCACCCAGATTTGAGGCTCCCCTTATTTACAGACTTGCACTGTTAGCAAGAACAAGCTGCCCCATCAAACTCATCACCAAGTTGGGGTTTGCCCTTAACTAGGAGCAGATCTTTGCTTGCATCTGACCTAGAGTCAGATACTGTCTCTCCTTTTTGATGATGTTCCTGCAATTAGTATTTATTTTAGATTTAATCAGTCAGTGCATTTCAGTAATACCTCAATAATTATGATCTTGCTGTCAGGGAGAAAGGAAATTGAGCCTCAGGAGATCACATCAGAACTGTGAATCTGAACTCATTGTAACAGGGATCCTAGGCAGGACTGGTAGTACTGAGCAGGTTTAGAGGCATGATCCAAAGAAAAATGCACAAGATTTTTCTGTATCTTTGGGCCAAACTGACTCACTAAGAGACACATTTGGATGGGTATTTTCACTTAGCAAAAACACCTGCTCAAAGCTGGTTCTTTATTGTCTGGAATTTTTGTGACTCATGGTCTGCTTTACTTCTACTCTTCTGAGTTTTATCCCTTCAAAGAGGTTAAACTGGATGTATCTTAGGACTCAAAATCCAGTGGTCTTTGGTTCCAGCTGCACTGAAAATACTGCAAGGCATTTTCTCGTCGAGGCTAAGAAATGTGACACAATTGGATCATACAGATCAGATGTTTTCAACCTGCAAGTGAATTTGAGAGGCCTCCCTCCTATTTTAATTGCCAGGAAAAAGAGTCTTGAAATCTTTCTTTTCCATTGCATCACAGGATCTTGAGATAGAAGAGACTGAGACCTGCCAAAATAAATCCTCACTGAAAGCTTGCTTGGAGTTTTAGGAAAGATTTGAAGAATTTATCTGAGTTGCATTAGTTTGCCTAATCCTAGTGATAATTTGGCTGAAGATGTTCACTTCTCTCAGATGTACTGCAGGCTGTGTGCTGTAGTACTTGGACACAGACTTAACACGAAGAGAGAGTCTCAGTGAACTTCCATACCGCCATCTGAACACCTTCAACTTGCCAGACCGATGCATTTCATCAAAGTGGACTTTTCTGTCACAATCAGATAGCTGAATATGAGGTACGAGCCTGCAACTGCAAGTGTGTTTAGAAGGGAAAGTAATGCATATTCCATATGGTAGAAATTGATGTCTGGTAATAGATGTTTCGTATATTCCAAGAACAACATTTACTCTGAACGAAAATTCATACTCTTTAACTCTTTTTTAACCTACAGCTTGGTTTTTTCAAGTTGAGGTCTTGGTTAATTCTGCTTCTGCTTTAGTGGTTCTGCTTTCTTTCATAGCATCCGTACTGAGTGATACCCTTCCTCCACAAACGCTATCTGTGGTCTCAGCTTCACACTGCCCTTCATCCCCAGTGCTCCTGCAGGGAGGGCCCTGCAGTGCTGACAGCTTTTAATGAGCTGCAAAAATCCAGGACAGAGGAGGCTGCTTTCATCGGGGGAGGGTGAGCTTATCTCTTTATTTACAGTCTCAGAAATACTCTTGGGTCTTGGGAGATGAAGGGCCTGTGCCTGTGAATACGAAACGCAATTATATTGGTGTTACTGTCAAGTGAAGATGATTGAAACATGGTGACAGAACCATCCCCTGGCAAAGCTCTGGATAGAGGGGGCACTTCTGTCCCAGGCTCAGTGTGCTCCAGGACTGTGCCTGTTTCACTGAATGCTTATTTAGAAGAAAGAGGAAAGAGGTTCCAGCGTTATTGCATAACTCAGTATTTGATTTGGAGTTTCATGTTTTGATGCTTCATTAAAAAAACCAAAACACAGTCTTTTTGTTTTAAAACTCTTTATAACAGTTATAAAAACCTAAGTTACCTACTTAAGGAAAAAAAAGGAGAATTATTAAACAACTTGTAAGGCTCAGAGTAAGGCTGAATCCTTTTTTCAGGAGAGATGTGATCCTTAAACACTTGGTAAGAATGGCATTAGCAAGTTCTCTGGATAATTTCAACCTGAGACAGTTCAGCAAAAGCAATGTCTCACTTTTTCTGGGCATCTTCAGTAAAAATCACCTCCAAACCGTCCTTATGCATCATCTTTAGGAACAGATGTGGAAATGCAGCAGTGTCTGGGCTGGAGGATGAACAACATTCAAGACAATGTTTGTACTACTTGGTACCGAACTTGTCTGGGCTGGAAATGAGCAAAAATACCGTTTTCCGTGCCATCTTCAATGGCAGCTGTGCTTTGGGTACCAGACCTGGCATAGGAAGCGCCAGTGGAGGTCTTTGCCTAGGCAGAACAGTCCTTCAGCTGCTGCACACCACATAAATATATGTGTGTGTGTATATGCGTATATATACATAACATACGTATATGCCCTGGACATAGTTATACTTTTCTCCCTGACATGTTTCCTTTTCTTCCTCACCATATATGATTCTGATCAAGCTGTGTAACTTGAAATGCATACGTGTGGAGGTCTTGTGGGATCTTTTAACTCCAGTGAGGCAATGTGGTTCAGACTCCCATCAAATAAGGTGACAAAAGTTGTATCTGATGAAGAGCAGGGGGGTACGTCACCGGTTCAAAACAAGGGAACAAAAACAGAGCGAAGAATTGCAGCCAATGTGCTGGGAAAGACTCCAAGAAAATAGCAAAGCTGCCTCTTTGTGTGGATGAGAAACATTAACTGGACAATGGAGTGAAGAAACACCAACAAAGAAAAGAGAGACCTTCATTTACAGAGAGAGACCTTGTCCAGTGTTGACTTCTTCCTCTTGGACTGGTGCATGCCCGTTTTGGCTGGTGCCAGAAGAAGGTGCAGAGAAGGTCCTGGGATTTTGTGAGAACCCTGAAGACTGTAGCTCTCCCCACTTTGTGATACACAAATCACTTACAGCAACAGAGTAAGGCTTTCAAGTCTCCTTTTCCATCATTTAATGAGACCCTGGCTGCAGCAAAGAGAAGAGAATCCTGGGCCTCTTCCCATGGATTGTTTGGATGTTTTGCTGGAACAATATTTGTGATGCACAGACCCAGCTTTTTTCCCAGGCATAAGAGAAATTTTAGGAGAGAGGAGAAAGGAGACTGCTGGTAGAAAGGAGAAAGCCTGTGTATTTTTTACTTTATGTGCATACCAGCAGCCCATTGGTATACCAGATATAGTTGTTGGCTTGTCAATTTTCATATGGCAAAAAGGTGCCTAGAACAATGGACTGGTTCCTGTTAATGGAAAAGTGGTTTGTATAACTGGTAGTAGTAGATATATAAATCTCCAGCAAACTTACATTCACTTTTAGCTGCCTGAGGAAGTTACTGTTGGGTTAAAGAGATTTTTTCCCAATGACTGTACTTTTTTCTATGGGAATAAGATCTCTATAGGGGAGAAGACTGTGAAGAGGGCTCCTCATGCTGAGACATATGTGATCAAACTTTCTGTATGGTTATGGAGAGACATGCCCTTAGCCTAAATCTTTTAACTGACCCTTTAAAAAGCTTCCTCTAAAGCTACTGTCCTAGGCACTGGCACAAATCATGAGCTGCATCCTACACATAAGAAAATCTGGAAGCTGGAATGGACGAAGGTTGTGTGTGTTCTTACATGACTGATGTAGAGCAGCAGGGAGTTACTTCATGTTCTCCTGAAGAAGCTAGGCAGGACTGCCAGCAGGAAAGGAGGCAGCTGCTGGAAAAGTCCTCAAAAGACATCAACTGGCTTTTGTCCTACCTGGTGTGACCTTCTATAATCACTCTTCTACTTTATGCATTGACTTAACCAGTCAGTCCTGTCAGTGCTGGCAGGTTGCATTTTCATATCATTTTTCTCAACCTATGAGCCTGGTATGAGATGATTGTGTGCCTCATGGTGGCACAAAGAAGAGGAGCTTCCAGGACTTTCAGCTTGCAGATGCACAGATAAAGATGAGAGGACATCTGGTCTCACCCGCTGTCTGTCATAAGCTGGCTGCAGTACCAAAGACACAGGCTCTTGGCAGAGGTTTCTAAAGTGGCTTGAAGTGGGAAGGAGGGAGGGGCTCCTGAGGATTATGTGCCCTTACTTGTTTGAAAAAGCAGGAGGATCCTGAGGAGAGGGATGGGTGAGAGAAGCTGCCAGATGCGAAGAGATGCTCAGCCAAAGGAGAACTTCCAAAGGCTGAATCTGATTTTCTAAGAGAAGGCAGACAGAGGTATTCCCATGCAAAGCTTTCACATGCATCTCCAGGCTGGTCTATCAACACTGCTTGCAATAAAACAAGTTTTCAGGCTAGTGGCACCCTCTGCCCCCACAAAATGCACATATCACTCAAAGACAGATGAGTATTGGCTTTTTTTCAAGTTCTTGTTATTTAAAGAAAGAATCATCTCAAATAAGGACAATCTGTGACTAACCTGTAAAGATATTTCAAGGTTGTGCTGTATGATAAGCGCAAATAGAGATTGACTATCTAAATTTGATATATCCCCCTGAAGCCCCAAACTCAGAAGTAAAAATATCTCACACGCACAGAATTACCTAGAGTTAAATTCTTCACTGGTGTAAACTGGCAGAAATCCATTGAATTCTCCCATAAATCAATTTAATTAAAAGTGTCTTCTGATGTGTCTTTGTTTAGCAATAATGCTCATTTGAGGTGTTAAAGCAGGAAAACAAATCTCTTTACATTCCCTCCCCTGACCCCCCTGGCTCAATGTTCATGGTTTTTAAACAAATATTTGTTTTGTAAAACTAGAATAATAAATGTATTGTTCACAAAGAACCTTTTGTTCTGCCAATAGATTCACTCACAAGAATGCTTTTCTATGGTTGTGCATTGGAGAGGGAGGAGAGAAAGAGCTGGTGTAATTCACAGGTATAAATTGTCCATATATATAATGAAGATGAGTTTACCTGATAAAATAAGACCACCCTTCCCGTAAAACTATACCTGAAGCATTAAAAACCCCAATACTTTTCTGAACTTTGGAAATAATGTGATTTATTTAAGAACTGGTTTTGGTTTTAGCTTTTCTACAAATCTGACTATTCCACTGGGAAGAACCCATTAGGCCCAATCCAGCAAAATGCTCCAGAGCAGCAAATCACTTAGCCACATGCTTAACTGTAAGTAAGAGCTTAAGTCTCAGGCATTCGAACCATTCGTGTGTGATTTATTCCTGGCCTTTTGGAGAGCAGAAGGAATGCAACATGGCCAATCCACAGCCGATAAGGAGGCAAAACTGAAGCGACAGACTGAGGTGTTGGGAAATATTTGCTTGACTCTGAACTTGTGTATTGGCTGGAAAGGGTTCAGACGTTTTCTTGACCTCTGTAGGGAATCCTCCTTGTTTTTTTCCTGCTTTTCACGTGGGCTTTAACTGCTCTTGTGTTCCTAAGGCCCAGGTGCTCTTGCTCAGCATTTGCATCGTGACAGCATGCAGCATGCAGGCTTCAGGACTGCTTTAGGAACAAATTGGGACAGATGGCGAGTCTTCTAGGTTGCTATGGTTGTCAAGGATCAGCTCTCAGACAGATCCCTTTCAGTCTTCAGTGCATACGTGATTTTAGGTTATTTACTCTGTATGGAACATGTGTCTTCCGTGTTTTCTCACCTATATGTCACATGGAGTCTCCCAAACCCCTGAAATATCAGGTTCCATTATGCCTGTTCTTATCTCTCAAGTGCCAAGATGGTCCTAAAAGGAAGTCGTACTGGAGACTGCCAGTACAGTCATTCTTTTAAGCATCCTTGTGATCATTTCATTTCCATATTCAACCTCTTCCCTCTGGTGAAGGAGTCATCCAAATCGTGTACTTAGATACCAGGTAAAAACGCATGTGCCTGTGCAGCAAAATGATACGGTATGGCTGTGTGGTACTTCCTTCTTAGTCTGCCCCAGATCTCTCCCTTCTTCCTTCTCTGTTCTCTCTTCCTGAACACTTTCACCAGGGAGGAGTGGTCATTCACCCATCCTTTCTCTTCAGAGCACCCTGGGGTTCACAGCCCACCAGGCAAGCAGGTGCTATAATGGACAGTGTCATCCAGTGGTCTGCAGCAAGAAGAAAATCCTGGACTCCTGGGGACTGAAGAAGGAATGTGGGAGAAAATGCAGACGTTGAACATATACTCTGACTAGAGACACAATGTGCTAATGCAGGGATTTTCTTGGAAGCACAGGAGACTTCAGCTCTCCTCTGGTTGGCTCTGGTTGATGAGCTGCAGTCCCACCTCACACTTCATCACCGCCTAATGTTTCTCCTCCTAGGCAGATAAAAGCTACGTATTCCTTGATCTTCACTTTTGCAATCCTCACTGAATACAAATGTGCAGTTCTTTCATGCATGAAAAAGAAGGTTGTGTCAGTGCTGCTATAGTGAGACCAGCCACTGAAACCGTATTTGCTTTATTAAATCCATTTGTCTCTGAAATTTCCCCATCATATGTTGGCTGTGTTGAACTGATGAGGCCTCCTCACTTCATGACACGTTTATAGACTTTAGTAAAGATGGACAATTTCGTCCTTCAAAAGCAAGGATTTAAGTTTTATTCTGCATTAAGCAGGAATATATTGGGGGATAAACTAATGTTTCTTACTTAAAAATCTTATTTCATTTGATCCAAAGCACCTTATTTTTCAGAGTTAAACATGACTGGTGGAAGTAACTTAAAATTTACATAACATTGAGTCCTAAGAATAAGTTCTGAATTGACCTTAAAACGTGTATGTCCTTCTGCAGACTGAAAGAGGAAAACTAATCAGAAAGGAAGAAAAGAGAAAAGACTGCAGGAGCTAAACTAAAAGAGACAATCCCTTCATCACCTAAATAAAACCCACTAAGTGTTAAAATGACGTCAAAAGACATTCGTTAAGACTGTGAAGTAGAAAGGCAGTAATTATTTCTTTGGAAAGTCTCTCTTAAGGACTTAAGTAGAAGCCTGGAGGAGGCTGCCTCCAGCTAGAAGGAATTGCCCCTGGCTTTACCGGGAGTGAGGGAAAGAAAGGAAGCAATTACCCACTGAACAATGGTGCATTAAGACGCTCCTTTCTGTTTTCAAACCCAAGCTCCCTCCCCAGTGTGTTTCCCAGCTGGGTGAGAGGAGGAGATGGCCTCCTGCGGAGGCAGCCAGCTGCAGGCAGGGAGCTCCTCTCTTCCATAGCCAAAACTCATCCAGAAGCTTCTTGCCAAGAGGCCCTTGTGTCCTGCTCCCTCCTCAGTTTCCCTGGTGGTTTACCAGCTGGCTGAAATGCTGAGAACACGATGTAGTTTTGCCATGTCACCATCTCCCCCTTGTTTCCATTCTCTCAGGATGAGGATGGACAATGCATTGCTACCCCATAAAACCAGCCCAAACCTCGTCGCAACTCAGAGCAGATGAAGGATGGGCTGAGAATGAAACTATCACTTCAGGCAGATTCAGCTTGGGCCTGGGAAGTAAGTGAAGGTGATGCAGGGGCTGACCAGAGGGAAGAGGCAGGGGACATAAATCCTCCAAAGCTGGGGATAAGCAGTTGTGCAACTCCATCCTGTCCCCACTGGGGACCCTCTGCTTCTCCATAAATTAGCAGTAACTGGGGAGGATCAGCCAAATACTTTGAAGAGGCAACCCTGAGCCCATTTAAAAAGAAACCAACACCTTTTCTTATTAAACCCCAAGCAAACTAACACAGGCCTCTCTCAAACCTGCCTTGCAGAGGTAACGCAGAGTTTCTTGCATGTAGCAGAAAGCTGCTGGGTTTTAATGCAGTGTCCCTGGTGTGGCAAAGTAAATCAGCTCCACACACGGCCCCGTGTAAAGGTCAGCAAGAGGTGTTTAAGACGAGAGCTACTTCCAGCCTCCACCTCGCTTCCAGTGCTGGTGGTGGAGGGAGGGATTGCTCTGTGAATCACCTATAAGGGAGCAGTAACAGGATTTCAGCATGCATATGAGCTATCGGCTGTTCTGCTGCACGTTTGCCTTCCAGGTTCACCCATCTCTCTATCAAGTGCTCTGCTCTGCAAGAACTACTCTGGGCATCACTGTGCCGGGCTGACCCTGGTGAACAGCTGGAGTCGGGTCTGTTTTATGAGGTCTGTGAAGCTTTAATACATGTTGGCAGCACTCTCTGTGCCTCCTCTCCCCCTCCAGCCACATCTTCTTCCTCAGCCAGGCACCCAGCCTTGGCCTCCAGCCCCAGGCTGCACGCAGCTGGACGGTGTTGTGGGGCTGCTTGAAACAGTGGATTCCCACCACTCTTTACATACGACCTTAAACCCTTCTTCCTGTTCCTCCTCCTGTTGCCTTATTCTTACACTTTGCTTTCTTGACTCATTTCTGTACTTTTTCTTCCCCCATCCTCTTGCAGTTAGGTCTGAGGGATGTTTTCTGATCTCTAGGACACCTATTTCTGCTTGTCATGTGGGTAGTTTTGCACCTCCTTCCTCATGAGATTGTCCCCAGCTCCGTATTTCTAGTGAGGTCGTGTGAAGCACATATGAAGGCATTCCTGCAGCCATGGTTTGGGCTGCAGGCTGAGTGACTGAAGGGATTTATCTGAATGGAAACCACCATTCAGTATGTGTGCACCCTCCATGGCTGTCCTGTGCCAGAAGCTGATGCCTCATTCACCTGTGCATTTTCACCCTTTTGTTCTTTCTCTGAATATTGCTGATTTCAGAGATTTTGTTCTCCATATCTGTAGGTCAAAACACTTGATCATGTGGTGCAAGCAGGGCTGACCCCTGTAAGGATGGTGGGTCATGAGCTCAGCAAGTAGACTGGTTTTGTTCTCTGGCCGAAGGGAACCTGTTGTGGCCCCTCTTGGGGCAGACTCTGCAGGAACAGGCATAATGGGAAAACCAGTGAAGATAAGGCTGCAATGCCCCCAGGGACTTCAGTGTCCATCCAAACTAGAAGAACCTGATGGCTGAAACGTGGACTTTGAACTCATCATCTGACCTTGATGCTCTCTTAGACTGAGTCAACCCTTCTAGACTGCACCATGGACCATGGCATGGATGCAGACACTGTTGGACATCTGTGTTACAAGTCCCTGATGTCTTCATGTTCTTTATTCCACATGTGTATTCAGCCCATGAAACAGTGAGTCAAACCTGCTCTTGGGTTACCCTCCCATCCACACTGTGAAGCCTGAAACTTGCACTAATTACCACCTAAGGCCTGCTTTGGGGTTTACTGTTGGAGATAGCGAGGACTTTGGATAGATTTGAGGAGGATGAGAGCAGGGTCACAGGTGAGCCTAACCAAAGGTGTCCTAAATTTAGCTCCTCTCTGCTACAGTGTTGGAAAGGTAATAGCTGCAGGTGGAAATAATGAAAGTGATGGAACTCAGCTGTTGAGCTCAGAGAGTACATATACCCACCCAGCCCTAGGGGAGAGCTGTGTTTTGCTGAGGCTGGGGGGATCTGCAGATCATGGTTCATCCTTCATCAGTTCACCAAGGTAGGAGCAGTGCTATGATTTTGCTTTATAGATCCCTTTTACTTAACGGACAGAGTTGTTGCTCTGTTCTCCTGTCTTGCCTATGTCTTGCTCATAGTTGGGAGTAAGGATTAGTCAGTGTGCAGCCGTGTGTGGATCCCCTCTGCGTGCTCCTCTGCCCAGCAATCTGTAATCCTGATAAAGTACCATCTGGGCTGTAAGCATGTGGATATCCAACATGACAGCACCTCGAACTCCTAGTTTATGCTTATTAATAACAAGCTGTAAAAATAGCAGTCAGACAAGATGAGATCATGAGGCTGATTGTGGGATGCCATATGCTGTCTGTTTCACTGAGCAAGCTTCACACAGAGGAGACCTGTGCTCCCTTGCCAGAGTAGAATGGGACTGGGAGGCAGGAAGGGGTCTGTGGGCTCTGTTCATTTTGGGCAAGGTCCATGGGGAAAGCTCCAAGTCTAAAAAGCAGCAGGTCTGTAGAGAGACAAATAAACCATGGATTTTAGGTAGTTTTACCTGGCTGTGCCTCTTGCTACTCTGTCCTGCTGTGGCATGGACAGTGCGTAGAGACCTTCGAGACCAGTATAGTTCTGTCTCTTTGAGGTGGTGGTACCTTATAGGAGCCAAAGATTTTTCCACCCTATTTTGATTCTGTTTACTGTGAAGTTAAGATCTGAAAAAACCCAGTAAGAAAATGCTGGGCCCATTTACATTTGTACATGCTTCAGAAAGATGATGTATATTTTGGCCAGTAGTAGAATAGCAACGTTCTCTGTACTTAAAGGAATGATATTTCCAGCACCTGGCAGTGTCCTATTTGTCTTTCACAATCCTCTGGCTGAGAAGTGTTACTCTAGATCAGGGCTCTTCAAACTTAGATGGCTCATGGACAACTGTGCTTTGTTAGTTCAAGTGTGAAGGGCAAGAACCTGCTCTCTGCTAACCTGGCGCAGGGTGCTGGTGACTTCTTTTGCTCAGGAGATTTGCCTGTGCTGCACCTGGGCCGAGCAAACAGCAGAATCAAGCTTTCTGAATCCTTCCCTCTGTTTAAGGCATTAATTTTCTAGCTTAAAGATTGTTGCTCCCTTGGTAATGCCCTGGACTGTGGAGCTGCATATTCAAACCCTCCTGCGGACCCTTGTCTGGTTCCCCTTGCTCTGATGCATTACCGCCTTGCCAGAGGGGTTGGTTTTGAGGGGGGCGTGACTGTAATACCCAAACTAGCCCCTTCCTTGTCTGGCCTAAAAGAGGCTCAGGTGCCAATTAAAGCTTGCACAATCAAGAGCAAGTGGGACCTTTGGTAATATCCCTTCCCAGTGCCGCAGGTTCTGCTGTCCCAGGATGTGTGTATGAGTCATTGTCTGGAAATCCAAGTGGCCAGATGTCCGCCAGATACAGCCGAGCTCCTGGAGCTGCTAACTCCAGCAGGAAGGGTTAGTTAGAACCCTGTGGCTGTTTCTCCCTCCCTGTGGAGGTGGCTGCAGGTGAGAAGCTTGCTCCATCCCTGCGGGCGGTGGGGCAGGGAGCCAGCGCCTGTGAGACCCAGGCAGCTGGGTCCATCTCTGTGCCCCACGGTGGGGTGGAGGGGAGGCTGCTGCAGTTGCTCTTGGCTGCGATGGTGGTGTCTTGCAAGGAGCAGTAAGAAGGACCCCTGCAGGCCCCTGCTCCGAACAGCTGGGGAAATGATCCTTTGGGCTTTGCTAGTGCCAAAGGCTTTTATTTCTTAGGGCAGCATTAGCCAGAGGGCTCTATTTCTCACCGTTCCCCTCCATCCCTCTGGATTGCAGCCAGTGCAAAGCACAAGCGGACAATGTTGCTGTAGCGTTTGTGTCGGGGAGTTTCTGAAGGGAGGCAGAGCCCTGCCTTGGAGCTGTGTGTTGGTTTTGCAACCAAGACTGTGCTCTTCTACTAAAAACTTCATTTTTCCAAGTCTTCATGCTGCTGAGAAACCTGGTGGCAATGCAGAATGCAGGTGTTCTACTGCTGCAGACACTGGCACATGAGACTTTTATGAAAAAGAAACCCCAATAAAATAACTAGTGTTGAACTTAATAAACTCTTTAAAGTGCTGTGAAACACCAGGGAGTCCTGTGTTGATGAAGGTGGTTGTCTCTTCGGGAGAAAACTGCAGCTTTCTGAGAAGAATATGTGACTAGGTCTAGCTGATAACTTGGCCAAGGTTAGTGATCTCTCTCCTTGCTTCAGATCCACCTCCAGCCTGCCCCATAGCTCTCAGCTGTACCATCAGCGGCCATCTGAGTCCCACCAGCCTTCATGGGTCAAGCTATTTCCTCCCTTCTTGGAAGGGGGAAATCAGCCAAAGCCCTCAAATTCTGCTGTGATGAATAGGGCACTGGGAGAAGCAGCTCTGATATAGGGCAGCTTCCTCCTCCTTGGTACAGCTATTCTATGGGCACATTTTTCACATACATGCCCACCTTGTGGGATGTATAGACTAGGGCTCCATAATACACTGCCACACTCTAGGAACAAAGAAAAACCTCTCTTTGTATCTGCTCTTGAAGGAATCTTGCTGGAAGGTGAGTCAGGGCAATGGCACTGCAGGAGCCTGTTGTAATTGCCAGATTTAGGATGTTGGCCTCTGAATAAATCTCTGCTCTTGCTTTGCTGGGCTAATTCAGGCTTGAAAACTGAAGTGACAGCTTATAGCCAGGCTTTTCAGTTTGGCTTGCCTAAGACTCTGCATATGCGTATGTGTCTAAATGCAAATAAGCTGCTTCCAGAAAACACGGAGTCATGAACGCTAAACTTCTTATCTGCGTGGACTGATGATGTGAGCGACTGAAGACCCCATAAATTACCTTCTCTCTGCTCAGAGTGAAAGTGAGACTGGTGCTGTAGTCTCTGACAGCAAAGAATGGCTCTGTTTCTGGTTGGACAGGTTTGATTGGCCACTAATTTACTCTCCCTCCTCTCATAATTCAACACAGCTTTCTTGGTGCACTCTGCCAGTTCTCTCACCAATTTGCTGCTAGGAGGATTTGCCTGCGAGTGAATTGTAGATTCTAGTTAAAACATGTACAGAGCACGCTCGTGCTTGATGGCTCTGCTCTTAGATGTCACAGGAAGAGACAGTGTTTTGTATAACTGCAAGAAAAATACCATGTTATAATTAGTGTAATTTATAGTCCCTTGCAGGCTAAAACAACAGCTGATGAGTCATGGAAGTTCCTTCTTCTGACATTTGCTGAAAGAAATGTTATTTTAGCTCCTATGACATTTTGGGGAGAGGGGAGGAGCAGGGTGGGGAGGGAGCAGTTGCTGTGAAATGTTTCACCCCTTCTTCAGCACCTACCTCCTGCAACGCGTTTCCTGTTTAAAGCTTTCTGATGTGTTGCTCTGCAGTGAGGGAGCAGTGATTATGGCCACGTCCAATTATCACTCATGGTGGGTCCCAGTTTGAGTGTTCATATCTGGGTTGAAGTTCCTGAGCCAATTGCAGTGGCCGGGACAGGAGGTTTCAGTACCTGCAATACTGTCATTGCTGATGTAGCTGAGCAGACAGAAGACTGGACACTAAGATCCCCCATGTCTAACTTGACACTTTGTGTATTGTGAATGTATTCACTATGGTCTCAGGTGAGGTTTGAGAGTAATGTGGGATGCTCAAGTCCACTTTCAAGGATGGTTTTGCTTCCGAATTGCAAACTCTTCCTATCCCTGTGATCCAAGACTTTGTTCCAACTGGTCTCTGCAAACATGAGACAGTTGGATTAAAGCAAGGGTTTTCTCCAAGTTGGTTTTTCCACCCTGAAATTGTCAGTGATGATTAGGTGAGCTGAGAGAAACAGCTTGGGAGCTGCTCATTGACTTCTTTGTTGACAAATATAGGGGTGGAGGGTCCTTCCACCTTGTCCTGGAGGCTGTCCTTGCCAATGTAAGTCTGGATCCCACCATGAGAGGTCAGCAATGGACCTGTCCAGCAGCCAGCTTGTCTTCTTGGAGCATGCATCTGCAAAGACCTCTCTATTTGAGTATAAGGGATGCCATATGGACTATTTTGTTCAACATGTGTTGTCCATGCATGTGTTTGGAGTGGTTAGTGACATAAAATAGGATCCTTGGAATAGTGGTGTCTACAGTAAGCTGTATGAAAGGCTTTGCCCACAGCAAAGCTGAAGATTGCTTTAATGATTTTTTTTCACCCTGGTGGCTTTTTTGTTTGGCCACCATGAGATACAGGCATTCTTCTGTTAATTTTGTTGGAAGATAGGCTGTTCTCCAAAAATAAGTAAAATGATGACAAAGTGATGGTTACGTTGCACCCTATCTATGCATTTAAAGAATTTAGGGGGTCATTTAAAATGTTATGCTGGAGAAAAAATACATAAATGTACAAATTTGGATCTTTTTGGTGGCAGCAGTGACAGAGAGGTCACCTAATGACATGTCAGTTATGAAGGGTCCTCAGACACAACTGAAGTGGCAACTACTGGGCTCTGCTGAAGATGTACGAAGGACTGTGTTGGTCCACAGACCTCATGCTCCTAGAGGTCTTATGCCAAGTCTTGGCTTCTCAGGTGAGAAATGTTATTCAAGTGAAGGCTGATGCTTTGAAAGTTGGCATGGATCTGTGTTACGTGCTCTTGGAAAAGGCAAGATGAGATTTGATCAGGGTCAGGCAGCAGTAATGCTATGAAAGCTGTGGATGGCAAGAGGCAAGGGTGGTTACAAGACACAGGAGTGCATCTGCAGCTGAATGGTACAATGAACAACCAATATCACTGCTAGGATGTATTTTCAAGCAAGACAAATCATCCATTACAGCTTGTTCTTCACTGGCACTGTATATGATGCTGTCAGTCACAAAGATGTTTGGTGAGCAGCAGGTTGCCCAGGTAGACTGTGGCCCAGACTAATGCACCTCTAGGGAAAAATAGAGCTAACTGATGTTCTAGTGCTGAAATATCTGTCTCAATTTATTGTCTCCTGAGGTGTCTATAGTCCTTGAAAGGGTCTTAGCCTAGGCTTGGATATCAAGGGGTTAGTCTGGACATGTCAGTGGCTCTGTTTCTCCCTTTTGTCACACATCCAGGGAAGGGAGAGGTCAGTGCCTTGGACAGAAAGCTAGAAATATGGATGGTATTTCTGCCTCTGAGGCAATTCCTTTGAGATCACATAGGCCACTCTTGCCATATCCAAATGCCTTGACAGGATCTAAGCCCTTTATTTTAGGGAGCAATAACCAAAGTTGGTCTGTCAGATACTGTACCTTTGTTTCTCTGAGTTAGCAGTACATAGCTATGTGCCAGGGCTCTTGTAGGGCATCATCCATGATGGCAAACCTTGAGCCGTAGATATTTTGATGGAACTTGCTATCCAATTGTAAAGATAAAATTCCTCATAGAACTCAAGCTCTTGGAGCATTCCTGAAATTGTTATGAAATGATACTAAGTAAATACCTAAGGCAATGTTTAGATGTGGCAAGCAAAGATGCCCTGAAACTGTTGAGACTTGCCAGTTACCTCTTAAGTGTATTCTGGAGCATCAAAAAAGGACTTTGTGTTTTTGACTTAAAGGACTATGCAAGGTGTGTGGAATGCCTGGGTAACTGGCAATCTGCTACTCCAATTGGAACCTGGCAAATCAGTTGCCAGTGAGCAGGTGATGCAGCTGTCCACAAGTGAGGACCCAAGTGAAAACATGCTTGATACTCTTAGAAATTGCTTTTTATCACCTGCCATGTATCATAATCAGTGTGGAAAGGAGGGGAATGTCTCCCTTGCTCTGCTCCTTTTGTGTTCAAAGAAAATCTTACCTGAAGAGCTTTAAATCTTTTCAGAAAGGTAGCCTTCCTTTGGAAAGGCTGAAATAACCTATACACCTATAGCAAGTGAAAGTCACCTTGAAATCCCCCATTAATAAATTGTCATGGTCATACATGGTCTTGTTCCACTAACTGCAACCAGTGCTCCAGTGGCTAAGCACAGCCCAGGGCATAGGGAATGATAAGTCCAGCAACTTGTAAGCACAGCTTGTATTCCTCTCTCAGGATCTTAGAAGGCATAACAAGAGCAAATTCCTTGCCCAGTCCATAATTAATTCTTTTTTAGGAGTGTCAAGGTCCTGGTTGACAGAATTCGGTTGATGGAGCAGTAGATGAAGAGTCTGAGCAAAGCTTGCACCTTAGGAATGAATTAATGTAGCAGGATAAATGCCTTTCTCTGAAGTGTCTACACAGTCTTGCTGGTGACTACATTTGTCAAGTCTTACCTGCATAGTTCCCTTAAACCTAACCAAGAAGCTCTGATTTTTTTTCTGCAAGCCATCAAATCTCTACTTCCAGCTAAGGAGAAACTGCGTTTGGTCTTAGCAAAGATGGACAACATGTATGCGCAATATGAGTGTGTCTCAACCTTCACACAGCCAAAGCAAGATTCAGGGCTCTAATCAGAGGCTGTTAGGCTTTGTCAAGCAGATCAGAGTTGGGTGTTAGTATGCTTTGGGAGTCACATCTATTGTGCTTAATTATGCAGAGAATTAAAAGTTGTTTTGTATGTTCTTATAATCTAACAGTGCAGATGAGCACTGGGGAAAGCTTCACTGTGTGCTTACCTTGTTCAATTGCCAGCCCTTGTCCTGAAATAGAGAAGCTTTGGGACTGCTTCTGCTTGCACTGTCAGTAAAGAGGTGGTGTAAGGCAGGGTGAGTGCACCCTCACAGCCACATCCAGAAGAAGGCAGAGACTAAAGAGAAGAGATGATCTTAAGGGAACGGATGTGGTTACTTGTGGAGCTGATTGCAGAAAGCTGTGTGCTGGGAATGGGGAAGAAAGCTGCTAGATTTTCTAGGGAAGACTCCTGTGGCTCAATGTGACAGTATAAGATGTGCTGCTTTTAATAATCTGTTCAGAGCTATTTCTGCAAGAACAATGAATCTCTGTGCCTCAGTCACTCCCCATCTGTTTTCAGATCTCATCTGAAAACTCATCTTTCCTTCCTTTCCTCTCCCCTTCCGCTCTCTCTCTGCTGTCATTTTTATTTTAAGTTTGCCTCTGCTCTCCGAAGCTTTTGTGGGGATGGAATTTGAATGAGGCAGCAAGCAAGGTTACGTGCATTAACCAGCAAAGCAAGAGCTGATTTATTGCACCCATTTATTTTTCCACACCCCAAACATCTTCATAAAGGAAACGATTTAGCCTTTTGAGTACAAAGCATAAGCCAAGGAGTTCTGGATGCATGTTGTGAAGTGTTGTAAATGTGAATTAAGAAAGGAAAAGCATTAATACCTCCCAAGTTTGATGCAGTTTTTGTGAGGTGGTAGTGTGAGATGCTCTACTTGATACTGCTTGCTGTGGGAAGGATTATTACTGCCTTCACTCCCTGAGTAAATATGAAAAGTAGCCTTTGGTTTTCTATACAAATATAAAAAGGATTAAGGAAGGGAAAGACATTTTTACCTTAATGTGTCCTTCAGTGATACTCTCCCTCCCTCCTTATGGTTCAAGGTGGAATTCAGGTCCTTTAGGAGAGGCAGAACATGAGTGAAATGGGGATATGAGGTGTTAATGGGTTGAAATCTCTTAATGCATTAAGCATAGGCTTAGATATTCTCTCTTTACGCTCTTCTAGTTACCCCACCCAAACTGCTCTCAAGGGTACACTTCCCCTGGGTTAGCATAATGATCTCTCTGATCTTCAATCACTGTGCCTCTATTCAGCAAGCAGTTCCAATTTTTCATTAGGATAATTTCACTGTGTAGACTTTGTTTTTCTGCTGCCAAAATACCCAGCCATATGTTATTATTTTCTTCAGGTAAACTGTCACCATTTCCCTTTCCTGAGCCACTGCATGTCGGGCAGGAGCCTATCTTGATGAATGATGCAAGCCTAAAGGGCAGCTTCTAGAGCCAGTTCCTATGCTGGCTGAGTGTGCGTGTTGGCCAAGAGAGATTAGACATCTTTCTTGTTATGGGAAGTTTGCACTAAAGGTCACAAGAAGATTCATTGTGCATACTATTTTCCCCAAAGACAGTACTGAAAAGTGCTACGTGCTTGGAATGGATGTTGGTGGCAATAAGGAGTAGCGGTTTCCCTATGCTTACAGCTTATTGTAAAGAGATTTTACCTGCAGTGATCCAAAGTCCTTGCTGGGGAAATGACCAGAGGTCTGGAAGTCTGTCAGCTGAAAATAAAGTCAAAGAACAGTTCCTTGTTTGATAACCTACAAGTTGTTCTCTGAACTGCCTTCCAATGATTTTCTTTTCTTGCTTTAAGCATTTGCCTCCCTCCTATGGGTGTTAGGAGTGTGCAGTGTTAATGGACTCTGCAGTGTTCATCTGAAAGCCTTAAATATCTGGGGCTCTGGTGCTGGGTAGTGGGGCTTTTGGGACAGGTAGGCTTTGAGAGCTGGAAAGCTGTGCTGTTGAACTGATTAGCATGAGCTGATCAGGCTTTGAGCTCAGTGAAACAAAGCTTGCATCTATCCTGTTTCGCAGCTGTGGCGATGTCTGGCTTTAAAGCTTGTGAAGCTCTTCCATGAGCCCCAGTGATAAAGAGCAAATTCCAGCTCCTCCTCTGTCCTGTTCCCCCGTAACAGCTTTCTTCATCCTACTGCCAGATTAAAGGAAGAGTTTTTCTATGAAACTCAACACATAGCTACAGATCAGCCAGAATAACTGACTCAATCTGGGTAAGAAGTAATAATAGCAAAAAGAACAGGGATGGAAAAAAACGGGGGGAGGGGCATTTAAATATAATATGAAAGGTTGAGAACCCAAAAATCCACTAACAAAAAAAGCAGACTTCCCTGTTCTCATAATTTCAAAGTAAATGTGTTATCAGCAGCATTGCTATGGTTCATACCATTTCCCCGCTGTAGTTGGCTTGCAGTAATATTTTATCCTACAGTTCTCCTGACTGTATTGGAAATTAGACCTTGTGGTTTTCCCTTTGGCATCCACTTGTATCTACAGACCTTAAGATGCGCTGCATGGCAAGGAGGAAAAACAAATAAATAAGCAGAGTTAATTTGCTGTATCTGTTCTGAACATGATTGCTGTTAATTGTCAAGCTTGTCCTCTTCTCTTGGCTGCAAAAATAAGCTGGTTGGAAATAATCCGCTGTATGCTTCTGTATGTTGCTGCCAACTTGCCAGCTACCAAGTATGGTTGTGATACATGCCCAAATGTATAAAATTTCTAACCAGATCTCCATTCTTGTGCTTTCAAAGCTGTGCTTTTAGTTTCAGCTTTGTCATCAGTGTGGCCTCTGGCAATAAAAAACCTAAGCAAATATCTCCAAATCGCCTGGCATTTCAGACTTTGGCCAGCCTGTGCAGCCCCCTGAACCTGGACACTCTGTGATGTGGTGATGCTGATGGCTTGCATTCTAGCCATGTCTTAGCAAAATTCTCCTGAGCAGGGTGGTGAGTCACTGAGCCAAGAGCCTGCTGGCTACAGTTTAATTCTATAGGGGTTTACAAGCAAGCTCTGTTTTAGAGGAGCCATAGGGAGGGATGGGGTGTGTGCTTAAAGCTGCTAAACTTGATAAATTATACTAAGGAGATCTTGTTTATTGCCTGACTGGAATGATGCAGTGGAGGATTTCTTCCTGTCTTACGTACTGCTGGAGAAGCAGTTATATCTGGCAGTTTAGGATGTGACACTGACATGCCATGCACAAGCACTATCTGATAAAGGTGCTCAGGTTTTATAAGTGCAGGTATGATCTGTTTTCTGAGGTGTAATAAACCTCAGAATCTGGCTTGCTTGAGGTAGATGTGCTCACTGCATAAACTGATACTGGCTATAAATATTCCCTTTTCATTATGTTACTTCTATGAACACACAGTGCAGTTAAAGATGCTTTAGTTTAATACCACCACTACTGCTTTTGCTCCCCCTCAGGCTTTAAAATGATTGACCAGTTATTGTCCAGGAAGCAAGTAGCCTTGTCTTGTGTCTCTTTGGGAAGGCATGGACAAATATTGAGGCTGTGCACTTAATAACTTTCATTTGTGTCATTTTCCCTGGAGATCCATGAGCAATATATTTCTTGACTCTAAGGAAATGGTTCAAATGAAACTTTGATGCCCTGAAGAATACCTGAAAAAGAGCAAGGATCTACTCATCTTAACCCAGAGCTCTTGTTTGAGTCTGAGATATAAAATACAGATGGGAATCTGATGCTTCTTTGAACCCAGATGCAGCTGAAATTAAAGATGTAGTTCAAAGAAGCTCTGAACACCTTGGCTGTCAGTTTGAGTACGGTGCTTTCCTACCTGCTGGAGCAGAAAGAGCAAATGAGGGCAGCACAGATAACGTTGCTTTTCTTTTTTATTGTTTAAATGCAGGTTTTAGTAGAGTTTAATTGTACTCGGAGAAATGAGTGACAGAATATAGGTGTGATGGTGTAAAATAATGAAATTAAGGATGATAGGCTAAAAGAAAGACCTAATTATGGGCATTTCAAAGGGAAGGCATGAACTGGGTCAGTTCTCTGCCCTATGAGTTTTTTCTCTAACCTTGCTTGCTGTAGTACCTCATACAGTTTGATTTAAAATATTCACAGTAATGGGAATTCTACTGTTCTATAGACAATGAGGCATCCCCACACTGACCTCTGGCCCAGTCGTCAGTCTAGCATGTCTCCATTTCATCCTTGTAGTCTCATTTCTTCACTCCCTCCAATGGTGATGCATGTTCTAGCTCTTTTCTAGCAAAGAAAATGATCCTTAAAAAGAAGATCTGCAGCCTTTGTAAATCAATTTTCTACCCAATCTTAAAAATGTATCCATACAGAATCCACTCAACCATCTCGCAACCATCTCGCTTCGGATTAAGGCTTGACGTAAATGCCAAGGTTCAGATCTATATAACAAATATTAAATATTTTACAGAATTGTATCGTGAACCTGAGCAATTCTGGCTATTTCTGGCAATTTTTTTGTACATTTTAGGCCTTTAAAAACAAAAAAGCCTTTATACATCAGCATGTACAGTGCTTACAGTGCAGCAGCTGATCACACAGTAACATAAATAACAGGACAGACTAGTGGAGTAACATGAGGAATAAAGCTGACACAAGGACTTGAAGGTAAAGGAAACTCTGAAATCCATGCCATGACAGCAAAGCATCACAGCTGGAGGAAACTCAGGGCTCCCAGTTACCAGTGATGGTGCTGTATTAGAGACGTGACTGGATTAATTTCCTTTTTTAATGGAAAGGAAAAATAGATTGATAGGTCAGAAGGGAACCACAGTGTAGACTGCATGGATCTGACAAACAACACAAGAGCTTTTGGAAATAAATAAGGATTTTATTATAATTATTATTATTATTATTATTTGGGCATTTGATGTGATATTTCTGTAACCACAATGGAACCATTGGCTGAGCAGTTAAGCAGTTACAACCATTTCTGAATATCTGGGCGAAGAAAGAGATCCAGAAGGCAAAATGAGATGACTGAGGTCACACAGAACTTGGATCAAAAGGAAAGAAAACTTTCCTGCTTTCCAGGCTCAGTCCATCTGGATGATTGAGGAGAACTGAAGAACTCTTCTAGCTCCCTTGCTATTGTTCACAACCTGTCTTTTAAAAGAAGAGCAGTTCTTTACAGTATTGTGGTTGTTTACACAGTGCAGTGTTTTTTGAGGTCTAATATGCATCAGTAGTGTGAACCTACTGTTTTATTTTCTCTTCCCCTTTTTTCCATGTGAGTGATGGCACTTGATAGAGCTTGTCAGTGAAAGAAGGTCCTAAACGAGATTATTCCTCTGTGAGGAAACAGGACAGGGTGGCTCAATGGGTTAATCTTGACTTTCTTCCATCCTGGCTGCTTTTCTAATTAACAACACTGGCTGGCAGTCTGTATTATCTGGAGAACACTAGAAGCTGGGCTGTGCTGAGGGCTTGCAGGCAGTATTTCTCCTGAGCTCTGGGAGCCACTGTGTTGTGTCGTGGCGAAAGACACTGGAAACTCTATCATGGCCTGGAAGGCGGATGGAGACATTCAGCCATTTACCAGCCAGTGTGAGCAAACTGATAGCAATTCCCAGGAGCTGGATCCTAATTACATTTCTCTGCTTGGGGATCATTTGAACTTTTAATGAGAGATTGGTAAGGAGAGAGGGAGAGGTGGTTTTTATTACAGCGGAGGAGAAGGGAAGGCTTTACTGCCAAGGAACATGGTCTCCTTCCAGTGCCATACAGAGGTAGATGTCTTTCCAACCCACCATAGAAACAGTAACTGCTCCCTTTCCATTGAGGGAGTGGGCAGGTTTCACTCAGTTAATGGTTCATTTTCCCCATATGTTCCTTTCTAGCAGCAGGATTTTGCTTTGCAGACATGGGTTTGGTATACTGTTCCCAATTCTGATATTTGGTGGCATTTCTCTCATTTTTTATGGAGTGGGATGGAGGGAAATGGAAATACAAGTCAAAAAATACCTAGTTTGTAATATTGGAGGTGGATCTAGTGGTGTACAGGCAGTAGCAGTCCAGAAAGGATTGTTTTTTACTCCCCACTAACTTCTGATTTGGCCACAAACGATTTATGGCCAACAGCACCAGGTCAGACATGTAGAAGTTCTGCCCTGTGCCCCTGTTTGTAGAACAGGACCAATGCAGGGACAGAAATGAATGCTGCCACAAAAACCTTACGGGACTAGTTCAGGGGTTGCTTCCTCAGATATCTTTAGCCATAAATCCTTGAGAATAAAGACTGCTCACAGGGTTGTTAGTGAAAAATCATGGGCTGGCTTTTTGGAGTTCGCTGTGTCCCTATAAACTTTCAACTCACCTGATCTGGGAACAGAGCCAGTGTCAGACAGCCTAAACCAACCAGAAGAGAACAAATGCTTGAATATAAACTGTTCCAGGAATGGCACAAGGGAGTTCTGGGATGTCGCTGACAAAACAGCTTAAAAAGCTTGTACTGGTTTTATTGAAGTCTCTTCAGCTTGAAGAATAACAAATTGAAAGACCTGGCACACACTCCTTTTAAGTCCTGGTGTAGTTGGAAGCCTTTTGATGCTCAGTTTGCTTTCTGATTACTTAACAAACCTAATTTGAACCTATTGCTGCCATCAGCATTTTGGGTCTTTGACCATCTCAGGTTTGTCAATAGTGTTCTTGCTATTCTGTACTAATTTATCACAGATTATGTCTTGTTAACCATGTTTTTTTCAAATACAAGGTCTTATAGCTTCAGTGTGCAAAGGCTGATCACAACATAGGAGCAGATATAACCTCAACTGTGAATAAAAAAGAGTAGTTTGGGGGTTCTTCTGTATCCTGTCTTGTGTGTTGCTGAAAAGGTGGCCAAGGACTGAATAATGTGAGTAGTAGATGCTACTCCAAAAATGAGGACTCATGAAGTTCTCAAAGTACCATAAAAAGTTCTATCAAAGACATTGCTGCATTTTTTCACAGGAGCAATATGAAAGTTACTGCTTTTGCTTCCTCTGAGGTGTTTATAGTCTAAATGTTTTAGCTGTGTGGTGCCACCATAGGAATGAAGACACTAAATCCGGAGCAGGCGCCTGGGAACCTTCTGTATGGTGTCAGGCTCATTTTCCAGACTTTAGGCACTGGGAAATGTTTTACTGTACTCCTGAGTTACTAGTGAGGGTGTTATAGTTGAAGCTGCTGGTCTTCTGTTGCCTTCTTTGCTCTCCGGCATCATCGTCGCATTCCTTCAGAAGCTTTCCACCTGAGCAGCTTGCTTCAGGCAGAGAACAACAGGAGGAGCTTTTAAAATAACATCAACACTCTTGCAAGGGAAAAGATAATTTGACAAATGGCTAGTCTCTAAATGGATACTGAAGGGGTAGGCAGGGATGTTCTTTTCAGCATCCCTTGTACAACAATTGTGGGTGCTGGTGGAATCTGCTGAGGAAGGGATCACACAGGTCTCATATTGTGTAAATAGCATCTCTTGAGGCTGCTCTTGGAGAAATGACACTGGGCTATGTGAACCACTGATCTAATAGGAGACTCTCATGCTCATCAAGCAGTTATATCTGTCCTTTTCTGAGTATAAATCAGAGTCCTGGAAAGTAATCATTGCTTTAAAAAGGCTGGATGCGCCCTGTGTGTCTATCTGGCACACTAACAATTGAATCTCTACCTGAGAGCCTGACAGAGTTTGCAGCCAGGTGCAATACTAGCTGAACCCAAGTAAAGCATCCCAAATCAATCCAGCTGGCATCTTGTGGAGTGTCTTACCTTTCGGCATAATCTTCCCATTTATTAGTGCTTCTTATTGTGATAGATCTCTTGCTATTGTCCACATTTCCTTTAACTATTGAAATTCATTGATGCCTGGTACCCAAATGGTTAAATGCATTTGGCTTTGCTGTCCTCCTCAGTCCCTGTAGATTGTGCTGGAAGAATTGAATGAAATTGATAGAGGTAGCATTACAGTGAGCAAAACCCCCTGAAGAAAGAGTAGATGGGTGGATAGAGAGAATGACCCCAAAGAAAACAGCTGTCAAGGGCAGCTATTGGTTTATCTTTCATGGAAAGAGAGACGTAATGAATTCTAAATTAAGAGAAACTAGAAGCAAGGCTGTTTATCAGCTCTGTGCTGCAGCATAAACAGGCACTTTAGAAGTATTGACTGCAGTCTCACTTAATGTACCAGTAGTGCTTGGGAACACCATGTAACCATCAGGTTAGGCTAAAGCTCTAATATTTGATATATGCTAGGTCAGGGCAAGAGCTGTTTTGCAACTTGAAGTCCTTTCACAGGTTCTTTGAACAGGGCTTTCTTCTTGTAAACCGAAAGAGCAGTATGTACGCATGCAGCTCAAATGGCCTTTTTCTTCAGTAAGCCGTAAGGTACAAATGTAGGTAAAATACCCAGGGATAGCACTGTGTAAGGGTCTCTTCTTTGCAGTTGCTGGAGATGCTGAGAACAAAACAGCTCCTGAGTTAAATACACTATGAGAAATCTCAAAGAAAATGTTATCACACTTTCTTATCCCTTCACATTGTGACAGTAATTGCCTCTTTGTAACCACACTGCACAGACTCTAGCTGAGTATATATCAACTAACCATGCAGGGGTGGTAGGCAATTCAACAACTGACTCCAAATAATAAGGCTAGTTGAGCTGTTGTTCTTGACTTCATCTCTCTTTCTCCACAGCTTATCTCTGACACACAGAATAGGAGAAGTTATATATGCTCAAGGAGATTCACTTAGATTCACGTCTAATTTAAAGGAATTCTTGGTGCTGCAAAACATCAGAACGTAGGCAGGATCCTCAGTTACCCACAAAATCATGTATTTCGCTGAACATATTTTCTCTTGTCCACAGAAAACCTATGTGAGGCCTGCCTTTAAAAGAACTTGTATTCTCAGTATCTAACTCACAGCACAGTGACTGATGTCTGAGCCTGTATTTGTGAACAATGCTTCCAGTAGCAAGCTTTATTAGAGCTGATATGATATATCCTATTAACTTGCTTGATAGGTTGAAGTATCTGTCTTAGCAACTAGTGAGCATTTAGTGAAGCATTACTTTTGCTTAGATCTGATAGAAGTTTTGATTCTACCATGTCTTGAGCTATAGTGTTTGTTCTTTGTCTTATGTTTAGACAGATGGCAGCAGGAGGCTTCTGCAGCCAAATAACCTGTTGATTTTCTGGCTCTTGCATATCATCATTACTGAGCTGTAGCTCTCTAGGGGGGCTTGAGTACTAATGGCTAAGCCACAAAGCCAAAGATGCTAGAAGTGGGTCCTCCATTCCTTTATCAACACCACTTTCCCTTAGCTGAAGTGTTGAAGATGAATTTGTCTCAATGTGTCAGCTTAATAAGGTCAAAATCCAGATGCCAAGGATGAATATGGCTCATTACGTTATTTCCCTGTGAAAACAATCCCCACCATCCTCTGAGGTGCTTTGAATCTGGTCCTTACTTGGCCACATGCTCTTTTGTCATTTTTGCACATTTTCATGTCTTTAATTAAAAGAAAAGGCCTTCCCAGTGGAAGATTAATTAGGATAAATGTGCTGCCATTAATATCTGCCGTGTTTGGAAAGAGATGATTCACCCTGTGATTAAAGCCAAACGGAATCTGGAATCTGAGGAGTAATTAGCCCTCAGCGGCTCGTAAGTCTGAAGAAAGCACTATTTATCAGTGGCAGTGCTAATGCAATTACTTCTCCACTGAAGCCTCCTGGACTGATAAATCATAGCCTGAGCATTGGAAGAAGCTATCAATTCAGGATTATGCTTCTCTGAGTCTACAGAGAAAAAAAGAGATGAAACAAAGGGACAACTGGCTTCTCATCATCTGATTGTATCAAAACTATAGAGGCCAATGGAATCTGAATATTTCTTCTGAGTCCATTTCCTCCTACAGAAAGCTGTGAACCTTCACAAAAATCATTGCAACTGATTGAAATTATGAGTTGATTTTTTTCAATCCAAGAGAAGTTTGTGTTCATCACCTGGACAGAAGAGTTTATCTCTGCCAAAGCAGAACTTCTGATCCACCGTTGCTTAGGGCACTTTTGCTTATTTTTCCTATAATGGTTTTATTTAGGAGTGGTTGGTGAGAAGTGTGTGTGAAGATGCTGCTGCTTCACATGCTGCTCTTGTTTGCTGTGTTGTTGAGGTTTTTAGGACTGTCTTGCAAATCTGGAGCACCTTTCCTGTGGGATCTGAAAGGGCTGTGCAAACATTAATCAGCAACAAAAATACTCTCATCCATATGCACATGTATATCCACTGTTCCAATGAGTAAGTTGAGGCAGAAATTGGGGAAATAAGTTATCTGGGGTCCATTGAGAATCCAGGTGCATCCTTGATGATGCTCTCCTCACTTGGATAGAAGTGTGCCTTTTTGCATGAGGGATTTGTCACTGAGACTTGTAATTCCCACCTCTTTAATCAAAACCTCATAAAACTTAGTCTTGCAGAGCAAGTAACCCCTCTCTTCTCATCCCAGTGTTTCATAGGTGCCGTTTTCAAAGTCTGAACCACACAGCACTGTAACACATTGAAAGTAAGCTCAGCTCCATCAGAGAACCTGGGGCATTCCTAAAGCTTTTACAGTTGATACCAGGAAACTTTGTGCCACACACCTTCCATTAACACTGTATTCCTCAATCCCTTCTATTTCCTGTGATGCATAATATGGAATAGACCAGCCAATAAAATGTCTGGAGGATATGGATGGCAATATGATATACTAGGAACTGGTTGCTGGCTTGAACCTCAGGGAAATAGCTTGGTCCATTGCATTATGGTTTATATACAACAACCGTGCATTTAAACTTGACTTCTTATCTCTGAGTGGAGCCCAAATAAACAAGCACAGCTGAGGGGAATACAGTGGGGATCAGACTAGATGAAATCTTACTTCTCACAGCTGTAACCTGCTGATAGAGTTGTTCTGGAATCCTTCTCTCTATTTATCCTCTCTGACACAGGGGAATTTTTGCCAAAACCCAAGCTGTTCCTTGTATTAGCTTAAATAATAAGCCTGTTTTAAACATTACAGCCTTTTTGGAGCTGAAGTCTGTGTAGGGCGGAAGATGTGTTTGGTGTGTTGTGTTGGCCACTTTCATAGGTACTTTCTATAGTATTTCACATCTCCCATGTGCTTGGGCTGGAGATGGGGGTAGGGTTAATTGTGGAGCAGTAGTGTAAAGATGAAGATTATCCTTTAAATTCCAGGCAGGCCTTCATTCAGGAACGTAGAAAATGAACAACGTTTGGGATGCTCTTGTGGCAGGTGTTAATTGTGGTGTTGTTTTTAAGCAGATGGGCAAAGACAGACTGAGATTTCTTGAAGGAAATAACAGATAAAATTGTTAGCAGCTGCTGTGTTGCATTTGTTGGCATATTGGCTGAATATGGTACACGTCATGGTGGAACAGTTCCAGCATCAATGGAAGAATACTGATTCTCTTAGTAGCTAAAAGAGAAAAATCTGGTGTCCTTTTTGGCTGCTGGGGGAAAAAATCTAATTACATATTTGTCCTCTCATAGAAAAGACCCGACATGAAATGAACACTTTTCTGAGATGCTTTTCTTTAACAAGTATGTCCTTGACCTAGATAGTGAATTATAGATGCTGTTTGTCCTGTGATTCTTTTTATCTTCACAGTGCAAATACAGGGTAGTTTTGATCACTGGAAAGTGGTTTGTCTGTTTAGGTCCAGTTCTGTTGAGACAAATTTTTGGGTTGGAGTATTGTTTCACAAACAGCTTGCTATGTATAACATTGGCCAACAGACCTTTATGAAGATCAAAAGGATTAAGTTAAAAATTCAGGGAAAAATAGTAAAGATAAGGATGGTTTTATGAACTTAAAAATCATTTAGACATGTGCCTATGTCTTAGTGTTGTGATAGCAATAAATTAAAGTCTTTTGGTGCAACATCAGCAGCACTTTAATTAGAGCTTGGAATCACATGGAATAATATAGTGGAACTGATAATACTAAATTTCTGTGTGCTTTATACATGTTCTCTGTAAGAACACTTTGGGTGAAGAAAGAACACTTTGGGTATTAAGAAAGCTGCAGTATCTGTATGTATTAATCGCTTAGTAGAAAATTAGCTCTGTAAGCAAAACACAGAATGAGAAGTGTTGGGTTGAAATGACCCATTGTCTTCCCTGTTTAATTCCTCAGGTAAGCATGAATGCATCAATTTTCTTTCCAGGAGGTCAGTAGTGGGAGCTATTGGGTTACCAAGGAGGTGGATTTCCAGAGACATTTGAAGTGTAATTGCTTGACTGGTTCTCATTAGCCACAAAGTTGAGTTTGTAAGAAAGCTTTAATGGGGACAAAATGGCCAAAACAAGTGAAGATGGACTTGATTAAAAGTAAAATGGTATATTTTTATCTCTGGAAGAACAAGTCTCCAGTTCCTGATGCTTCTGTTCAAGGCTCAGTGGGCCAAAGGGAGATATTAGCAGCATAGTTCGCTGTTATGGGTAGTTATCGCATAAATCGAAATCCTGTACTCCACCCCAGGCACTCCTTTTCCCTGTTCACAGCAGCAGTGGATAGAGAGAGGTGCTGGGGATGAAAAGGAAAGGGCTCCACCCAGCCCTTAAGATGATCTGCTAGTTGCTTATTTGTATTCTGTGGTTTGAGCTAGTGTTAAAGCCCTTGCTGACTTTGCAGTGGTAAATAATACTAAAGAGCTGAAATGTCAATACCTAGGGATGTTCCAGTAATGCATGATGGGAAGCGAGAGTGAGACTGGGTTTAGCTGTAATCTGGATGCTTGAACTTTTATTCAAAGCGCTGTTTGTTTGTTTTTTTTCCCTGGACCCTCTTTGTCATTTGGGATGACTGAATGGATTCAAAGAATAAGACAACATCAAGTGTCTCTTTCCCATTCCTCATTCCTAGCTGCAAAGGCAGTTTAGCGGAGGTGGACTCACGTTGTGACTGGAGTCAGTTATTTCCTGTGTATTTGGTGAAAAACTTCAACTTGAAGCGAGTCTGAATTGGTGCTGAAGCAGAAGTCTATTCCTGAAAGCAGTTTAAACATGCAGTTGCAGAAACTCCTATGACTGGCAATGACATTTAGTTTTCTTAGGCAACAAGCTGCTTCTGCCGGCCTTAGAGTCAATGCACCAACCTGTCTGCTCCCATATACAGCACAGTAATCCCAGAATACTCCACATTACCCCTGGCTGGAGTATGTGTTTTTAGAATATTCTAGATGTTCTTTAGTCATGGTTTAATTCTTTACTATTAATGATCAATTGTAGTTCTTTCAGGAGGTAGGAATTGGGGCTTTTTGTTCACTTTTGGTTTAGTTCTTGAGGTCTCTGAAAACTTCAGGCAATGTGTCAATTTTTTTCCTCCTTCTTGTTTCTTAATGCCTCAAATATCACCTGTTTTGTCAAATTCTTGTTGAGATTGAACTTGGAAATATTAAAACGGTGTTTAACAGAACTACCTGAGTAGCCTGAGAAATCTGGGGAGAGAACTTCCTCTTAAGAGGTTTGAAGCCCTTTCCTGGAGTTGCAGGAAAGTTTTCATCATTGTAGTAAGCTGCTTTTTGCTTTCCTCTGTTTCAGTCTGGGGTTTGTTCATCACTTAGGGGTTTTTCTTCTGTGTTATGTTTTCTTCACACCTGCAAAACCAATCAAAATTCACCACTTTTTAAAGCCTTGCTTGTTTTTCTGGTTTCTGCAGAGGAATGCGAGATGTTAACAATCTGGTTTCTTAACCAGTTTCATGCCAGAAGTGTTATGTGTGCAAATGTGGGTATCCAGTTTGGAAGTTAGCTACAGAGCTGCTGGCTTGCATGCAGCCTCCCTGTTTTGTTGCAATAGCTGTGTCTGAGCCCAGTGTGCAGTTAAGTTTGTGCTTGCACTACAGAGTTACACTGTGTGTGTGTGTGGGGAAACCTCTCAGTATTGGTCCAGTGGTTTTACGACTGTTGTTCTGTTGTCCTCAGGCCTGAAAGAGTCCCTGTTTGTTTCCCTTGTATTCCTGCAGTGTGACATATAGTAAATTCTATTTGGAAACGGCAATGGGAATGTGATGTGTTGATTGTGTGTCAGTGACATCAGCCCCATGACCAGAGGGACCCCGTGACCAGAGGGACCAACTGGTTGACTTAAGTAGAAATTACATTTCATGTTCTCAACCATGAAGTTACCTCTGATGGCAGAGGTAACTGATGTGCAGTTTAGTTTTGTTGGCAGCTGGAGGTACCCATTGGTCCTGTACTTTTTATTGTTCTGTTAAGCACTTCATTCCTTCATACTAACACACTTACTCCAGCATTTTGATATATGGACCTGCTGTGAAGGAGCTTCAAGCCATGCAGAAGGTGAATTGTGTTACTTTGCACTTGCTGTCAGAAGCTCATCGAAGTTACAGGCACTAGTGGCTTCCTTGCACCCCTCTGAAATGTGCAGTGTAATCTTGACTTTACGAATAGACTTTACATATAGATGAAGGCACAAATTTACCTGAAGTGGCAGTGCACAGGGAATAGAGCCTCTCTTCTCCTTCCCCCTTTTCTGTGGGCACTCATGACTTAATAGGGCCTTTCAGCATCCCATAACCACCCCCAGAGACTGCAGCAACAATAAACTGTGTGTACTGTTGAGCCTGACAAGAGCCCCATTAGGATCCTCTGCTCACTTGTTCATAGCAGACGCCCATGATGCTTGGCTCTTGTTCAGGAGGAAGCCAGCCATCAGCACTCAGCAGCTTTGTAAATACAGCCAGTGCTGCAGATGCCTTCCAACAGCATCCAACGCCCCATATTGGGTCTTTGAGTTGAAAAGCCCTTTGCTGCTTTCTCTCTGAGCATGATCTGGTTGCCTTCATTGTCAGCCCTGCATAAATAGATTAGTAACTGCCCTTTTAGCTGGAGGGAGCAAGGCAGACAGTTTAGGAGGAATGTGATATGAGTGGGCTAGAAAGCTCAGACCTGAAGGATCACTGCAAATATCAGCATTCCCTACTGGTCAAATGACAGGCCTGGGTAGTATTTCA
>JANHGB010029601.1:0-21601 GCA_026283785.1 Coracopsis vasa
AGGATCACCTCCTTCGACCTGCTGGTCACACTCCTTTTGATGCAGCCCAGGATACGGTTGGCTTTCTGGGCTGCAAGTGCATACTGCCGGCTCATGTTCATTTTCTCATCGACCAACACCCCCAAGTCCTTCTCTGCAGAGTTGCTCTGAATCACTTTTCTGTCCAGCCTGTGTCAGCCTGTCACATAGGGCCATCGTGTACACATTGACTATGGGACTACTGGGAAGATAATTTTTTTCATTTCTCTTCAAATGTTTTTCTCCATAGGGAAAGAGTAGGAGAATTAATTAGTTTATAGTATCATCCTTTTGCTACAGTTGAGAGCTCAGACTATAGAGGCATCGCTTCCACATTGGTCTGAGATAGGTATGAATGCCTTCTTTGACAGTGTCCAAACCTCCCTTTTATTCTGTCTCTGTATAAACTTTGCTTCTTTGTTCTCTTTCTTCATTTATTTTGCCTGCATAGCCATTTTCCCACCTCCCTGGGGACTGTGATTTAACTCAGTGAGAGCAATCAGTGTGTGTAGACATCAAGATCTTTCTGTCCCTTTCTAAACTTCATCACAAAATTATTTTCTATTAGAAAAGCAAAGTGTCTTTTTCCCAGGCAACTGGAGCCAAACTTACATCATTGCTTGAGGGAGGCAGAAAGTGGATATAAAACAGTTCCTGCTCTTTCGTCCTTGCAACGTTTAGGGGACAAAGTGACACAAAAACAATGAATGCCCTACCTGTTCATCTGTATGACAGGAGTTTGGCTTAGAGAACAGATAAATGTTCTAGTCTCAGTCTCAAGTGAACATTGTCAAATTAACACAAGCCACTATATCAGTTGTCAGCTTAGTCTTTGTTCCAGCAAATGACAGATATGAGCAGCTACTCATATTTTTTCACACCCCAAGAGCATATGATGACATGGTGTTCATACACAATGAGATGCAACGTACCACTGGGAATAGTTTCCTCTGTGCAAAACCTGTCACAGCCATGAGAAGTCATTACTGACGTGGCTATACAGTTGTATGAACAGAATATCGGTGCCTCGGGAGCTGAGCTCTGCTTGAGAGAAACCCATATGAGAAAAAGATACTGCTCTGATTTCTCATCCTGACACTTAGTACACCTCACTTACAAGAATACATTTTGGGTGGCGCAGAAAATAGAAGTCCTGACCACTTTGATTATTAAAGAAGCTGTGATACTTTATAAAGTGACTTTACAAAGGCTAGGAATTTGTGGCCATGTGTTCTGAGAAAATCCATTTGGAAAAATTATATCCCCTTGCAAAATTACTCTTTTAGTTTTAATTGTCCATAACATCCTGCTTTATTTCTACCCTTAATTATTCTCTATTGCTCTTGAACATTGCTAACTTCCATACTTTCATTTAGAAGTATATATGTTTTACTGGTGGGTGAGTAATTGCTCGAAGTGATTGATTAAGGGGATTTACTATGTCTGTCTTTCTCCGGCAGATTAAAGAATCCATTAAACCCAATATTTTCTCCCTGGGAAGATACTTATAAACTATAATGAAGATACCTTTCAATCTTTTTTTCTTATAAGCTAGACTGATTCCTTTAAGTCTCTCAGTAAGGCCTTTTCTTCAGCTTTTGAATAATTGTAGTAGCTCTTTTCTGTATGCTTTCAGATTTCCCACTATCTTTTCTTTTCTAAAAGAATACAACAGAACCATGTCTGTAATTTATGAAGTCAATCTCAGCAGTTACAACAGAGCCATATGTATTGTTTTCTTAAGTGAATCCCAGCAATGCATCATATAGTGATAAAATATTTCTTCAAATCCCAGTCCAAACTTGAGCCTTTTCTGCCATGGTGTTGCATGGAGGTTCATGTTCAGGTACTAATTTTTAGTGACTTGAAGTGGTTTAGAAGTCTTATCTTTCAGGTGACAAAGTCTTACTCTGTAAACATGGGCATCATTCCTAATTCTTCAGTACATAATTTCCATTCACCTTTAGCATGAGGGGGTCTTGCCTGTTGAAAAAGCTCTAATTCCTATGTACAATTGTTTTTTCCTTATTAGTTTGCCACTTTGTGTGTCAGCCATGTATGTTATGAGTTGTAGTTTTACAACTGCGTGCAGGTGAAAATGTTAGTTCTACATATTAATTCAAGTGTACCACCACTAGGACTATCTCTGTTTGATAATGATTGCCTATCCACAGATACTATTTGAAATATATCAGCAAACTATTTCTTAAGTCATTTAGCACGTACCTGAATGACACTGTGTAGCGCTTATTTCTAAATCAAAATATCATGAAGTGCTAAAATAATATATATCCTACAGAAGTCTAAATCTATTATATCAAAACGTTCTTTTAGTATCCAGCCTTGTAGTTTAACCAAAGAATGAAGTCATATTTGACTGATAATAAAGCCACATTAGTGAGGACTAATGATAATACAATTGTTAGTAAAACAAAAAGATTTTTCAAAGTGTGTTATCCAAAGAATCACTGTCAACATAAACAGCACAACTCTCAGTACCAGTTGTATGTCCTCAAACAGCAAATAACTATTGCCAACAAATATAGATTGAGCACAAAGGTAAATCTATCCTTGAGGAAACTTCAGATCTGGCAGGACGAAAAAAGATTAAAGATAGACATCAGGCACTAGATTGACAAGACTGAATTAAGCTCTTTACTTCAAACACCTAAAGGTTTCTAAAATCCAGGTGCCAGTAGCATTTATAAGACCTTACTCAGCCAGTAGCTGAGCTGTAAAAGTCTGTAGCTGCTAGAAAGCTGATCCCCAAAGGGATTTATCCTGCCAGCTTTTAATTAACTGAGAGTAATAGAAATGGTGAGTGATTCAGATTCAGGATGTTAAAAAATTCTCTGCCACTTGGTCCAAATGCTTAGATTTCAACAGCTATATCTGTATATCACTAAACAAACTGGAACACTTGAGTATCCCAGGGCCTGTCTCACTCTGTCTCTCTGTGTAAGCCACATTTGCGGCACAAGTGCGGCATTTCTTAGTACACCTCATTGAAAATCACAGGCAGGAACACTAGCCCTCCCAAAACAGTTACAAGAAACTGATGATGCAGTGCAGCAATGCAGAAAAGACAGATTTAAATAATCCTGACTTTGGAATGTTCAGTTTTCTACAAAATTTTAAGTGGAGGTTACAAGGCTGAACTTGAGTATCTCAAAGAAGTACCAAAACACAGGCTGTAAGGTTGCTCTCAAGCTTGCTCTGTTTCCACAAAAATGTAATCATTTTGCATATTAGAAGCGCTTCAACAGGGATGCATGAAGAATTCCTCTCTTGAAAAGCAAGAGGCCTTCCCATAGAGGCCAGAGCTTTGTGCATTTGTATACACACAGGTTTAAATTGTTACTGTAGATTAGACAACAAAACCTGGTCTGCTCACACTCCACAGTATTCCAGCTACTTAATGTGTACTGAAGGGAAAAGCACCATCACTATTATTTTAGAATAAATAATAAAAAATAATAATAGAGCAGGCACATTGCTCTACTCTAGGACAGTTTCTAGCTGCAGAGGGAAACACACAACTCTCTTCTGGAATTCAGCATATAACTCATCTTCATTTTCTCCTTGACATTTCTTGCAGATGAACCTTATGCAGCTCCCTTTTGCAAAGTGGATTTCTTTTCAGTTCATCTCTTTTTATGGGCAGACCAATTTCTTAATCTGTGGGTGTGCTTCTAAGGGACTTGCAAGGCATCCAATGGCTTAGCGATGTTTTTACTCTTTCCCTTATGAAGCTAATCTTAGCCACAACAGAAAATCATCAATCCTGGACAAAATATCTCAGACCTAAAAAGTATTTTGTTAGACTTTCAGTCTCTTTGTTGATCTGGAAGTAAGTTTGACAGTTTTCAACAACAGTAAATTTGGTGTATCACCTATCCCAACTTCTCACTTTTTACTGGAAAAAGTGTGTATTGAAACAAAGCATAGGTCTGAGCCTCCAAGTCCCTACTTGTTTCCAGATATCTGAGAAAGTGTCCAAAGTACAAGCAAGTAGTAGTAACAATGGTGGTAACAATAATATGACCATTAACACTATTCACATTGCTATTCTTAAGTATTAACTGGTTGTTGTTTTTGCTGTGATTGTTGTTGTCCTTCCTAGTGTTGTCTTTAAGTGCTTCGTAGTAGTTTCTTGTAGTTCCCAGCCAGGAGTCATTCTGCTGGATGCTGTATTTGCATGTCATGGAAAGACATCCTTTAAAAGGCTAGAGTAGAATAAAAATGGGATAATAAGCATACACGACAACAAACATGAGAAAGCCCAAAGTGACAATAAGACAGTTCAGATTAGTGTAAGAAATAGAAATCACTGCATACAGCCTGTTCTACTTTTGTCAACAATTGCACTAAACTTTAGCACCAGTAGGTTTTAAGTAGCTATTAAATGGAAGATAGCATTGCTAACTTGGAGAAGGAGAATATTTTTCTCTTCTTACCTCAGAGACAATTAGTTAAAGCACAAGAAGTTATAAATATAATATGGATCAACCTTTGGTCACAGTAAGAGATTCAGCTTGAAGAGCTTCTAGACTCTCATACAAGGGCTGATAATGGTCAATTATATCAGCTTGACATGTCATATCCCTTTAGACTCCTGCTAGAATGTGCATATGTATCCAGGTTCATGGAAATTCTGCATCAAGAAATTCTATGTGTGCTGGAAAAAATCTATGGACAAGATTTTCTAAGGCTAAGCTGAAAGTAATGCTGGTGAAATCAAGAATGACTCAGATAAAATCCAAGTAGGATTTCATGATAGTTTACAAGAAACTTTCTGTCCTAAACATACTTCCCTGCAAACATCTTAGGGAACAAAATTCCTCCTACACCATAATTTTTCCAATCCCATTGCTTCTTTCTTTGAACAGTAGTAAATTGTGTTCTTTGTCCCTTTTCTTTCACATTTAGATGATCCTACTCATTACCCTCTCTTGGGAGAAGAGCTTTACCTGCATTTTAAGTGAGGAGACATGGGCATGTGTGTTCCAGTCTGCTCAGGAAATGAATATTCTATTTAGGAAAAGCGATTGAAGTAAAAAATTCTCTTGGTTTGTGGTTTGTGGTGGTTTGGTTTTGTTTTTTTGTTTGTTTGTTTGTTTTTTCCCATCAAATTATTATTTTTTTTTTTCTCTGAACTCTGAGAAAAGGGAAAGGAAAAGGGTAAGGGAAAGGTAAAAGGACTCAAATAACCGCACTTACGGACAGGGCTTCACCCTGGTATTCAGAGGCCCTTTTGTGCCTAAGACGAGGAAAAATTGTTTGACTTTCTGAAAATTAACTTAGAAAATACCCTATGAAAGACTAGAGTTTGTGGATTAAAAAATTCATGAGCTAGAACAAAGTAAGTAAGATGTTGTTAAGTAAAATTTAAATGCTTTATAATTACAAGGTAGACAATGTGTATAGAAGGCTTAGGTTAACAGTGAGACTGACAGTTGAACAGCAGAGAAAGAGAGATTCTGTGACATGTAAGACATTCTAAGCATTGTGAAAGGATGATAAATGCTCCACCAGATCCCACAGATCCTAAACATCCATAAATTCAGTGTTTAGAGAAATGTGGAAAATAGAACATATATTATTTTGTCTATTTCTCACATTGTTAAATAATGTTTGTTGGTTGTTTTTTTTTTTAATACATCATATTTGATATGGTTTTAGTCACTTTTAAAGATCTGTGTGGAATGTGTTTTAGCTGTCATATAGTCTGTAATAATTAACTAGCAATTCCAAGCATCCATAGGATTTGATTCCCATGAGGTTATGGCAGAAATTGATTGGTGTATGAATGCTTTTTCGTTCTTTGAAAGGCCAGTATATTTTGCTTGTAGGAATCAAGTCATGAAGTTGTGACAAAGGAAATAGACGCGGGAAAAAAACAAACAAACAAAACCAAACCCAAACCAAAACAACAACAAAGCAATGCTGTTGCCTGCTTAGGACAAATTAAAACATTGGTCCTGAAGCTTGGGCCCAACACTGCTGTCATCTGATACTCTGTCAGTGAGACTTCTACCAGGGCTGGAAACACTGAGATCTTTTTCCCTGATGTCTCCTCTCCCACTCCTCCAGAGCAAACCAGAAATTCCATCTTATTTGAAAAAAGTGTTTCCTTTTTCATGATTACATACAATAAATCCATTGACACATTGGAGGGAGTCCTGTGGAGGATTACACATTATACAAGGATAGGCTGAGATGTGGGTTTGTTTAGCCTGCAGACTGGAAATAGAAGGGACACCTTACTGCTGCCTACAACTGGAGGACTGGAGGATACAGAGGAGACACTTGGAGGTGCACTACAACATGACAAGAGGCAATAGACACAAGCTGGAACATGTGAAATTCTGATTCAATATTCATATGGGCTTTTTTAACTGTAAGAGTGATCAAATACTGGAAGAAGTTGTATAGATGGGTTGTGAAGCTTCCATGCTTGCAGGTGTTCATGACTGGACAGGACAAGTTCTAAGCAGCGTGGCCTACTTTGAATCTGGGGTTGGACTAGATGACCTCTGGAGATCTCTTCCAACCTGAATTTATGAGTCTATGATTCTTTAATTCTACAGTTATCTGTTGTGTTTGTCATTGCATACCTACCTGAAGTCAAAGCATGGTCACTTCTAACTTGAAAATAGAAAACGGCCATGGTTAGAGTACAATACTTTGTGGAGATAAACTTTATGGGAATGTGGTAGAAACAAAATGATAAGTTAAAAAAGCCCACAGTAGACCAGTTATAATGCACTCAAAAAACTGAAGATGGGAAATAAGCTTGTATGGTGGATGCTGAATTTATAATTCTTGGGAAAAGAGTATGAAGTGCAGACTTCTGGATAGCATGCTGTGTGCTTAAGATAGGCTATACGAGATAGGAGTAATCCAATCAGAAATAAAAACATGAATCATTTTCAATATCACACTCAATAGTATATAAACTTAACAAGTTGTTGTAAAGGACTATAGATCACTAAAGAAAGTAAAACAGTACAAGGAACATTTTTTTCTCTTATAAAGAGAAAATGTGTCTTCCAATCTTGGCCATTTCTACAGTTTTTATCCACCATGTTTTCACTCAGTACTTTCAGAATAATATTTTACTTACTATCACTGGGAGGAGGGATGAGGGTTGTTTGGTTGGTTTTGGTTTCTTTTTTTTTTCAAGGGATGTATGATTGAGGCTACCTTTTTTATATCTCTTAATTGCTAATGTAAACTTAGGGTACATTAAACCCTTAATGGAGAGCTGAGTTGTTAGTGATGTATCATCCTGAGAAGTAACAAGCATCTCCTTAAAGACATTCTTCTAACACACAGTTTCTCTAGTGTTCTCCTTTTCTTCATTGAACAGGAATAACCTTCACCAGCTGCTCAAAAGATCCAGCTCTGATGACTTCTGAGTAATGGATATCATGTCCATGGGTTTACTTAGTTCCTACATCATTCACTTCTCTCAAGCAGAGAAGCGTACAATCAGCACTGTACCTAAACCCAGACTTAGGTCATGTTAAGCTTACACAAGGATAGTGATTTATTCTATTTGACATGTAGGCACAAGTCTGCTTTCATTGGCAGGACAGCACAATTTTGGGGAAAAGGAAGATTGCAATTTTGGACAGGATTTTTTCCCAGATCCATTCAAAACTATTTTCAGATTACTTCAAGTTAGGTCTCTAAAAAAGTTCTTTTTGCTGGAGAATAAAACATCCAGCCTTCTGCCTCGGGAAAAAGACTAGCATCTGATGAGGTTGGGTAAGAAATGTGTATATTTCTCTCTGATAGATAGCGTGCCAAAAAAGCCAACATAAATAGCTAACGGCTGATTGGACTGGTGTATTACCCTCTTAGGAAGTGCTTTTCCTGGCTGCTGCAGGAGGTGAGCTACCCATGTAGATAAATCAATGACTTGATCGATTTGGCAAATCTCATTTTCCAGTCAGTCAACTTTTTGTAGTGTTGTGTTCTAACTTCAGAGAAAACCTCTGACTTCACAATACCAAAAAGTTTCCACAAAAAGCCACTGAGATATCTTTTTTTCTAAAATATTATGACTGTTTAAAAGTTAGCTTGACTGTCTTTAGGGAAGATACTCTAAAATTGTGTCTAAAAGAAGATAAACTGAAAGTGGATTTGATCTTCTGCTACACAGAGGTACACCTTCTATATTGAAAACATGGCATATACGCATAAGCAGAGAGCATGGCTGTGTTAAAATTCAGTTTTATATTTTATGTGTGGTTTTGGCCTGTTCATCTTATTTTGAAATGTCTCAACCCCAGATGTAAGCCTAAAGGCAAGATCCAATTGTTGACATCTGTTGGGGAACAGAGAAGGGCAATCTATAGGTCCTGAGAACTTCAGATAGACAGACAACCCTCTGAGGGAAGGGATGTGCTGCCAGCACATGTTGGCACACACACACAGATCCCTGCAGCATCATCCATCATCTGCATTCATATGAGCTAATACTTCAGGCCATGATAGCTTGGAAAAGAAGACAACGCTGTAAAGTTAAGGTGAATGTAACATTTGTATTCCTGTTTCACAGTGGATGGACAAGAAAACCATGTACACTATTGTTAGGATAACAGGTCTGCCAAGTGTCTGAGGAGGGAATCCTAAACAAAAGCTGACTTACTGCAGAACTTCTTGTGAAAGGTAGCCAGAAGACTGGAAACAGGACAAGGAGCATACCTCCGTATGTCTCAGAACAGCAATTGAGAGCAAAGGGTAAAAACAACAGCTGTTGAGGCTGAAGTCCCCAAAACAGCAGCCTTGGACAGGAAGTCTGGTGCTCCTTACTCAGAAGTGCTTGAGATTATATTGCTAATAGAGTCCCAGGAAACTACACATCATGTAGGAAAACAGCAGATGACTGTGCCAAATAGTTGGATTTCTCTGAGGCTCACAAACTGTGAGTGGTGAGTAGCCCAGGAAGGAGAAGGGCAATCTGCCAATGTACTGACAGATGTAGGAAAAGGACAGGCTGGTCATGAACAAAGCCCAGGAGTGACAATGTTCCGTTCTTTCAATTATTTAGGTTTTCCATATTGCCTCAGTATGCTTCTCTGTCCTCCCCCACTCCACAAAACTCTAACTCTTCAGCTCATTTACCTAAAGACATGGCCTCACAAAGGGAAATCCTTCTCATTTTGGAATGCTCAGGTGACATGATATATTTTCCCAGACTCCTGAAGGAGGTTCCAGTTGGTGGCATTTGACTGCTTATTGGCAGGAACACAGGGAGTTGATCCTGTCCTTTTTTATGCCTGGCAGAAAGGTCATACATGTCATCTGCAATTGTCCTGGAAAATATATTGTGCAACAAAATCCATGGTTAACTTTTACCAAAATACTGTATGACACAATCTAGTCCAATGTCTGTGCTCTGATGAGCTTCAACACGCAAACAGGACTTTCTCTTCATCTAAACACTCAGGTTCAAGGAAATGTGAAATCTGACTTCGTAAGATCAGCGGTGAGCTTTCTAAAATTAAAAGTATGGATTTATTAGTGAGATTAAGCCAAAGTCATATAATAGCAGAGACAAGTTACAAGAATAAGATGAATGTTAGCAACAATCAATCAATCTCCAAGCTATGTGCTGAGATGAAACACTAGTGTTCAGTAAAGTTCTGCTCTATGCCAGGAAAAAAGTGGCGGACCAATGTGTTGCACTTAAGAAATATATTTTTGTGTAGCACAGAATGACATCAAATTACACCTGTCAGGAGACTGAGATTCTGATATAACTTAAATCATGATTTCCAAATGGCCAAGTTCTGAGCTGTGAGGAACACCTGCCAACATAACTAATAGTGAGGACAAAGAGCCTTTGGTAGCAAGTCCCTTGAGAAGGAGATAATAATACATGTGCCCTGTTCAATAAGCTCTTAGCCTGAGGTATTTCCAGTATGCAAAGAAAAGGAAGCTTACTTTTAATTTTATATGCTGTCCCGCTTTATCTTGATATATTTGTTCCATTTTCCTCAAAGACGTTCTCGATTAGTTTAACAAAAGTTTTCTTTTCTAAAACCAAATCCATTTCTCTGTGGAAGCCTTTGATGGGAGTCTCCATATGAAAAGAGATTAAAGAAGTGAGGGCTAATTATGATGGAAATAATAAGCACAAGAGAATATATAACAAACCAGCACTAATAATAGTTCCTACTCTGGAGAAGGTTAGTCAAGTTCTCTTGATTATCCTTTATGAAAGCAAAAGATGAAAACACTCCATAAATTAGAAACCAAAAGATTCAATTATACATACCCACAAATTTTTACAAAAGAAATATCATTTTACACAATATATGCCTACAAGAATATATTTGCACAGAAAAGAAAGTTTGTTCTGAGGAAAAAGAATAATATATATATATATATACACACAGTCTCAGGATAATATATCCTATATGGACTTGTTTCCAATATGGCAATCTTGTAAACAGGAAGGCTAAGGTAATCATGGGTTAGAACTTGCAGGACTGCAGAGAGGAGCCAGATCTACAGCTCTTTTCTTTCTTCTTTATGCCCTTTACTGCAAAGGTTACCTACTGTTGATGTATTTTTAGTGACAGAAAAAAAATACCATACTGCAATGATAGGGTGACAGCAAGCTCCGGCTGGACTAGCAGCCTTTCACAGGATGTTGCTGCTGCTTCAAATCAGAGGAGCCATCTCTAAAGTTTAACTAAACCTCGCCACTTCCATAAAGGATTTGTGCCATTGCCACATAGTGAATAGGCAAATGAACATCTATCTCAGAACAAAATGCTGGCAGTCTTCTTCACATAATGCCACAGCTTCGCAGCACGTGATAGAAAGCGCACAAACATTGAATCAGCACCTGCTCATGCACAGCGATGTAGCAGATGAAGTGCCAGAGACAATAAAAATATAGGGGCCCGTCCATACCTGGAAGGCCCATGCTTAACTGAAAGGTGAAGATGTATAAGCAAGTGTTATGTAATGGAAAGTTTTCTTCTCATGTTGAGAAGAACAAACAGTCATAGGGAAGGAAGGCAGCAGAGAAACAGGTTATGAACAGTTAGAACTGGATATCTTTTTCTGTGTAAAAGAAGGTTATGGAATAGCCATTAAAGGACTTTCTAAGAACAGGCCAAACAAACAAATATTATGGGGAATTATAACTGATGTTTTCATGCAGCAGGAGAGCAGATAAGATATTTTTTAGAGATCCTTCCTATGAATTCAGCCCAGAAGGCTACCTCTGCAATAAAATGTCTATCAATCTGCTATAATTTATAACAGATATGTTGTGGATGTTCAGATCTTGGCTGTTCCTGTTATTGATGATATGGGAATCAAGATAACTTTTGGATGTGCTTTCTTATGCTGCATTTAATAAAAAATGCAATGTACATAAACCCCTCACCTGGCTGAGGCCCAGGAGAGAAAGTTCATTTGGTAGAGCAAGCACAGACAACTTTGCCAGCTCACTTCAAGGTGTGCCTTTATGGGTTTGGCAAGATAGTGTAAGTTCAGGTGTGCCTGCATCTGTCAGTGTTGACCTACTCTGCAGTAGAAATGCTATGCAAACAGATTTAAATATTGTATCCTCAGTTGCTTGCCATTTTCTCTCAAAGGCACTACTGCTGTTGACTATCAGAAAATCTCTGGTTTACTGCCAGAGTATGGCCTTTTATTTTTCTGAAGCCTGAGGACTTTTTGAGCTTGTCTACATAGCCAAATTGATTCGCACAGCATTTTTAAATTGGTTTTTGGTGGGAGGGAGAGGAGGAAGCCACAGAGAATGGGATTGCAGATATCCCATTCCAAAACAGGGTTTAGCAATTATCATAGAAATTCACTGGTATAATGACAGTGGTAAAAATATTCTGCTGTAGACCTGCTGTTATAGCTTTCTTTGAAGACCCTATACCAGGAAAAAAAGGTTATACCTTTATACCTATAAGGCTGTTACAATATTATTACTTTACTGTAAATGTAGCTAGGAATGTAACTTCTAACATCCTTTTTGTTCCTGGAGGCGGTTTTGCTGAAGAACAAAAACACCTCACTAAAGGTAAGATGCTGACTGATGGCACAGGAGTTACACAATAGGCTTGTGTGATGGATTTAACCCAGTGGTTTAATTATAAGTTGTTATTGGTTCATGCTGTATAGCTCCATGTGTGTAGCTACTCCTTACTTGATGTTGTACTGGGATGGGGCCCCTGCAACACTGTTCTCTGCAGTCTTTTCCCAAGCAAAATAAATTTGTCAGTAATTTTTAGCTGCACAATTACCAAGGTAGTATCTGAGTTAAAAAAGCATTAAATATTACTATAACATTAAAAAATGTACAATCCTTATTCTTCAGTTCATGCTAAAGAAATATTTACCATTGAATTAGACGAAGTTCTTGTTACACATGGTCCCCTTGCTGTGCAGTTGGTACAGAGAATGCTAAATAGGTAGCTACAAATAGCAGCCATCTCTTAGGACAAAAGCATTTTAACTTTTTTTATATAAATACAGGAGAAACTGGTAGATGCATGTAGATATCAACAATTTGTACTGCAATGGGACTACAGGTAAGAGGATGAGGCTGTGTACTGCTGTATTCTGGTGCTAACTTTACAAAACAAGAAAAAAATTAGAGAAATAATAATAATACCATTAAGTTTGGGGTTTATGTGGAAGAATGTTATGAATGGTGCTGAAACAAATCTTTGTTCTGCAATTTTAGCAGCCATCTTTAGCTACATGTCTTAGACATCAGCAATAGAAACATAGGGATTCTAGGATCATGATGCCTAATCATCTGTTACAGTTTGTATCATGTAGTCATATATTCCTGATTGTAATAAACTCTGTTTGAGAGAAAAAAAAAAAAAAAAAAAGGCTTCTTGCTCAGTATTCCTGTTAGAGTATTGTTACAGGATATTATTTTTCCAGTGTTTCAAAATCTTGTTAATTGTAGGCTAAGCTGAGTCACAGGTAGATTGTACTCATTTGTTCTTGTGCCAGCATTGCCCTTTACCATAAAAAGTTATTTTGCTCATTTTAGGCAATAGCTTTTCTTGCCTGAACTCCCCTCTCTGCTGTTTATTCCTCTGACATATTTACAGAAAACGATATCCTCACTCAACCTTGGCTTTGCTGCTAGGCTGAAGATGTTGATTTTATTTATTTATATTTTTTTTATTAGTGCAAAACAAGTTCTATATCATACTGATAATTTTAATGGACCTTTTCTCATCCCTTTTGAATCAACTTTATTGAGCTTTGGTGATTACACGCAGGATTTCACAGTAAGTCTCACCAATATTAATGGCATTAATACTTGCATACCTGAGCACAGTTTGTGTCAGTAGGCAAGGGGTCAAGGGATGTGATTTGAACATTATTACTGTGAGAATGCCCCAGATAGATTGGCAAAGTTGATGTCTTTGATCCTAAACAACAACAAAAATGTACTGCAGTCATTCAAAGAGCTTTTGTTTCTATAGCTTTAATGAATTTACGTGCATAACTGTGAACTTTAGGTTTTTAATTAACCTTTTTCCCTTTTCAGGCACTTATATAAAGATGAATTTTGTAAGTAAGCTGTTCATGTTTACTAGCCTAGATTTATCAAACAGAAAAGGCTGAAAGTAATACAGAGGGTCTGCACAGAGGCCAGATCTCTTGAGTCCTGATCCTGTGATTTTAGCAAAAGAAACATACTTCCTAGCATACCTGGCACAGCCTGTTATTGGCAGGAAGATGAACTGAGAAATGTTGACTGTGGACATGAAGGAATTAACTTGTCTTTTAATTAGACAAAATAATTTAGCTATGACTCTTAACATAAAAGTTCATTAGTGAAATGCATGAAGTGACATTGCAACTTAACCAAGGTACAGAAGAATTTATTATTATTTCAGTGAAATAACATTAAATATTAATGAAAGATATAATTATTAGATATGGGATGTTGGTCACATTTTCTAAAATAAATTCAATTGTAGCTGACACTAAGATTTACAAATTTAAATACAGGAGGATTTATTTTAAAAAAATGAGAAAATAATACAGTTTACAAGTATAACACCTGTAACAAATTGAAGTATGCAGTTGCTATTAGTGACTTCAATCATGCATGCTATGTCATTCTTGAATCTATACTAACAAGGCTGTTCACTTAAGACTCAGACTTTCTTGTAGTTATGCTTCTCAAATTTATAAAAAATAAAATGTAATATTTACCTTTTAAGGGTAACATCTAAATGAAGAGGTCACTAGGTAGTTTGAAGGGGTATAGGCCGACTGTTTCATTTTCTTTTTTTCATTCTCTTGTTTCAAATGAAACCTGATGTTTTTCTTCATCTGGTTATGTGATTAGATTTCAGAGTGGATTAATGGAGCTAATTCGGCCGAAAAATGTTACTCTGCTGAAAGCCACAAAATATTTCTATTTCCATTATTATTCCCCAATTTCCATTAAACAGAAAATTGATACCTTTAAGGCAGAGAACTCTGTGTATTCCAACTTCATTGTAGCTGAAGGAAGTATAAAGCAGTCTAAGACTTGTAACTAGAAGGAACATATATGCTTTCTTTTCAATGACCCTCCCTCCTAAACTGTACATAAGGCTACAGCAAAACTTTGCCTTCCCTTTTGTATCCACTTTACCTTCTACAGTTCATATGAAATGCATAAAAGTTAGCAGAAGCCAACATATGTACTCCAATAGGGCTGCAGCTAGAGCTCGGTGGGGGAGCAGGCAGACAAGAGAGAACATGGCTTTTACCTTTGTGGTATAAGATGACTTGATTCTTTTGAACTTAAATGAAAAGAAGGTATCTGACAGCAGAGACCCCCTTGACTAGAAAAGTCATTGTAAGACTCACTGCCTGGAAGCTGGAGGTAGACTAATTCAAACTATGGAAAACGGCCATTTGTCTAGGTATGAAGAATGACTTACTTGAAAGCAGATAAGTTATGGTAGGTTCTTCATTGCTAGGAGAATTTGTACTGAGCCTGGCTCTCTATCAAAAGATGTACTCTCCAGCACTACAAGAGGTTGCTGTCTTGGTTCATAAACTAGAGAGTAGAATGATACGTTCTTGTCATACAAGCAGCAAGATGAAATAATCTGCCCCTACAACTATAAATCTGTTAAATTTTAAGATTAGCTCAATGTTTCCTTATGTCACCCTTTGTAAACTATGGTGTAGAGGGAAAATAGCTGTTAAGCTTGTAAAGTTCTGATATAGCAAACAGCATTTCAATGTGGTAGATGTAGTCTACTTACACAAGAAGAGAGCATCGCTCAAAGCTATTCAATTTCTGCAAACAAGGTCATCCTGGTCTACTGCCCACTCTTCATCCAGCAGCTCAGAGCTGTTTTGAACTCCAGCAGAATGTCTTCAGGTGGGCATACTTTGTAGCTTGAAAATCTACCTTATATTTAAAAAACCTTGCTTATACAAGTCCTTGTAAAATTAATCCCTCTTCATATAAAATAATAAAACCCCCTGTTGCTAAGTTGTGATGGTTGAGACCTTTTAAGTGTTTGAGTCAAAACAACTCAAAAGACAGAAGGAACTGACAGTTCGTTGTCGCTCTGACAACAGGGGCAGAGCAGGAATCCTGCTCCACCAAAGTGGGGATGCTTTCCTGTGCTGTCTGCCCTGAGGCCGGGAAGATCAACTGCCCGGAGGCAGCAGCGCAAACACTGCAGCGTCTGCTAGAGCACAGCGTGAACTGAGTCTGGGGCTCACCAGATCTGCGGATCAGTCTCAGCTGTGGGAGGGGGCCAGGAGAGCCTGATCCTATAAAGAGGCAGCTGTCCTATAGTCATGTGGTGACTATTCTCTGTTTTAGGAGGTTCATTGCCTGTTAAGGGTTGAAGCTGAAAGGAGTACAACTGAAAGAATTTCCATTTCCTGACTGAAAAGACGCTTCTGGATCCCTGGGTTGGTGATCATATTTCTCTGGGTTTTTTTTCAGTCTTTGTCCTTTTCTACTTCATGTCTTTTATAAGAAGAAGAGCCTATTATCTCCTGACACAATTTTAGGAAGTTTATAGCCTCTGGAGAGCCTGTGTTTTTTCTTGTGAACTATTCAGAGTATTGTAAAATGTCAACTCCCGCTGGACCTGCTGAGTGGGATGGGATATAAGTAGGCTATGAAAATGTTTTTAATGTCACAAAATTAAAAAGATATGAGGCCAAGTAATATCTGCTTTTAAGCAGTTCTTTGGATATTGTTTGTGGGTATAAATAAGGCATTTTTCTTGGAGCTGAGATTCCACTTCACCAGCTAAGTGTATATGCATCCCATATTTAACTGTGTCATCTTGCTCTGCATCTGGAAATACTGCATTATGAATTACTACCGAAAGCTGGTCTACATCATTTCAAATGTTTAGACTAGTCAGAGCTCTGTCATGTGGGTAATCCCTGTGCTAATGTAATATAATTATACAGTTAAACATGGGGTCCCTAACAAATTAGTCAAACAATAAATCTTTCCTTCAGCACTGCCTGCAAATTTGCGTAGGGAATTTTATTTCCAATTACAAATAGAATTAGTAGAGGTAACATGATGGTCATGGTGAGAAATATTCAGATTATTTTCATAAATCTTATTAAAATTTACTGCGCTGTAGAGTTGCAATGATACTTCCAAGTGAAAGCTCCATTAAAAATAGCTGGCTGCGAACATGTAACAGAGACCTTCCCCAATGGCCCTTCCAGATTTGACGTTTCACTTTTGGACACTTCTGGAGCACTGTGTCTACTACAGTCTCACCAGTGCTCACTTGATGCAACTTCCCAAAAACATTTTGGTGTGTAACCAGCAAAGTGTCATACCAAGATGTGTGCCTCTGCTGACATCACCATTTTAACTCCTTTTTATTTTTAAGCACTTGTATTCTTAAAATGCATCTCATGTTGTTTGAAATTAATAAATACTAATAAGAAATTGAATATTTAACTCATAATGTGGCTATACCTAAAATGCTTGTATTAGTCATAGTAAAAAAGTGTAACTTGAACAGAAGTAAAAATGACTAAGTTTCACTTTTTCTTCTTACAGAATGGGTTGTTGGCCACACCAGCATCACACGGAAGAGTGTGACAAAGTCTATGCTTTCAATTTAAGCCTGCTCTTTAGGAAAACTCTTTAGAAGCTAAGAAGGACTGATCCATGACTGGTAACTGTTCCAATTTTATTCTTAGTCTTCCCATCTGGACACATTATTTAAGAACACTGATGCTTAGTGTCTCTCAGAAATTTAGGCATTGTAATGCATATACTTTAAGTGCCTATGTTTTGGTGATATTAGCATTGGTCCTGAGGGCTTAGGGTATGTGAGCTGTGAGATCCTGTTTGTGCTAAGGGAAAAGTCAGAAAATGCTTCCTAAGGAAGCATGACAGGGGACTAGTGCTGCCATCTATTCAATCAGTGTTTAGTAGTAACCAAGGGAATTACAAGAGTATGTGAATGTAGTCTAATGGCAGCCACAGTAAACAGACTGGCGAATTGCTAATGGTGACCTTTACTAGGAGTGGATGATTAATTACAGAAAGTGGCTAAACCAAAAAAAAAAGAAAAATTACATTAGAAATGAAATTACTAAAAGGGATTTTTAAACTTCAATGTGACCCAGAATTTTCTGTCTTGATTAGACTGTGAATAAACCTAGATATGAAGGATTTGCATATTTTGAGTTAGCTAGGGAGGTTTACAGGCTAAGCAGGTATTCTCAAAGACCAATACTCAGGTGAGTTTTAACAATGGCCTAATTAACCAAATGAATTCTTGATTTGGCTTTCTGTCCCGAAATGCCTGTTCCATTATGCATCAGTTGCCTATAATAGGATATTTTGTTACTCCTTTTGTGTCCAGTAATTTGCCAGTGCATATGTGCTGAAGGTTTCACCAGCTAGAAAGAGGGCTATATAGAATTGGGTAAAACTTATTTTATGTTCAGAAAATAATAGGCAAGCTCTCATTTTCCTATACACAGCAGAAATAAACCAGCAGGGTATGGCTTTTCTCCCATAACTCCAAGGCACTTTCTCAGTTAGTAGCTTATCTGCAAAGCTTTTTCTACTTTTAAGTATCAAATGGCAAGAACTTCTGTCTCCAGACTGAATTCACCCTTTTCTGAAGGTTCCTGGGTTGTTTCTAGCACACACAAACTGAAAGTTCCACCAAGGAAACAGACAAGTCTCTTCAATCAACGTGGTTTCTGATCAGCCATATGGGCAGCCAGTATTTTGTGTAATAGCTGCGGTTTTTAAAGCTCTGAACATTAACATGTTCTGAATGAATGGCAGCCATCAGTCCAATAATAATGGCACCTCCTTTTCAGCTTGGCCCAGCTTTTCAGCAGAGTCCAATACAGTGACTGTCATTATTGGCCATCTATAACAGAAAGGAAAAAAAACAAAGTAATTTACAGATTACACATGGTACAAATCAAACTTTCAGAACACCTTTTGCTGACAGGACGTTTTCATATTTCCAACAAAAAATTGATTTGATGAACACCCTTATTTCTTGGAGATTTTTGCCTTTGAGGTGGTTTTTTTTTTTTTTTTTTCCTTTACTTTTACCTTTGCTGGTTTTATGTTTCTGTTTTGAAATCTGAATTAGTTAGAGACTGTTGGTTTTGTTAACTGGAGAACTTTGCCTACTGCAGCCATTCCATTCTCGGCTGTCATAGTTAAATCTCTAATCTCTTCTCCCCCTGCTATTTCCTTCAGTAGTCTTCAGGAATTTGGCTTAATTTTTCACATAGCTGTGTTCTACATACCATATATTTTGTTTGTGTCAGTACCACATAAAGCTCTTTTGAAGCTTTTTCCAGGTCAAGATTCTGATTTATTTCTAGGATTGTGAAACACTTAAACATTTCCCACATAGTCTTATATCATTTTAGTGGTAGTTGCTCTCAACTTTCCTCTGACAAAAGAACATGAGTTTTCAATTTTGGATTGCAATGTTTCTGCAAAGTCTTTTGTTCCTGTTCAACAACTCTATAGATGAGGTTTCCTGGGGTCCTGGTCTCATACTGACATACGAGGAGTGCCAGGATGACATTTTGTACTCTCTCATTGGTTGCTTTTCCAGAATCTGTCAAAAGGAATGTGATATGCTGATCCCAATGCCTTTGATGCTGTTCTAAAATGATGGCCAGCTGAGCCCTTCAAATCTAATTGAATTTTGCATCCATCTCATTGTACCATTGGTGCTCAGGGCAGGAGCAAATTATGTGGATTCCCAGAATCTTTCAGGCCAGCTGAAATATTTTGGTTAGAATTTCTCCCTTCACTCAAAGTCACTACAGATGTGAAAAATTCATTCATTAGCATAGCTGAATGGAACATAGGTAAATTTGGCTGGGAAAAGAGCTACACTGGTAAAGTTTGTTTCCCAAATGGAGATGAAAATAAAAAAAATAAATTAAAAAAAAAATGGGGGAAGATTGATGGGATTTCAGGACCTGAAGCTTTTAAGAAGTGAGTGAGCCACAAAGGCGTTTTTTGGCTTTTTAGGTGTCCTTCTGTAAGGTTTTTGATAACTGACAGAAATTAACATTGATTGAAGCTTGCCAGCACAGCTGCAGAAAGATAGGCCCCTGCCCAAACAGCTTTCCATAATCTAGATCTGGGAACAATTCAGCCTTTCTAAACCCAGGAGAATAAGGACACAACTGCAGTGTGGAGTGAGGTACAAAGATGTCCAAGCTTGGTTTCCAGCCAGCCTTGTCACAGGATTGCTACATGAGCTCGATGCAGGGCCATGACTGCAGAATCATGTTCAGCTGTGCCATGATACCCCAGTGCACACAGACAAAACACATGCCATTGTCATCTCAACATAAGAATTCATTCCTCAGTGTTGGCATGACCAATAAATCAAGGTATTGAGGGCTCGGAAATTTTGTCAAGTTCACTGCAGAAATTGGAACTAAAAGCATTACTGTTGGCAATAAATGACAATGCTTGGGGTGGAGGTATGTGAGTATAGTAATATGCTTTTCAACAGATAACTGGTATTTAGGATCTTGAGTTCTAAAAAGATAATGATTTTCTGAAATCACTGACCCATTGGTAGGCAAGAAAAAAGCAGAATGATGCACCTATTTACATGGTTACATCAAAACCAGCATCACATCAAAACCAGCATCACAACATCTATTCATTATTAGTGTCATGTATGAATTTGAGTTGATTTGCAAAAATAATTAAATCTGATAGAGATGGGAAGACTGGTGATGTATCCAATGAAAACTTGAATTTAACGATGGCTTTTGGAAATTGGGGAAAAAAATAAGAAATACTATGTCTCATACTATCTCATTGTATCTACTTGTGGAACAGGACTACTAATATGAATTAACATTATTCAGTAGTGTCTGTAAGTCATTTTCAGACCAGCTGTTTATAAAGTTATACAAATGCAAAGTATTATTAACATATATAATCTGAAATTTAGTTGTTGGACAGGCTCCCTGAATTTAGTTTTGCTGCAAGAATACAGTCTCATCCTTTGAGAGGCTTTTTTCTTACAGTAAAATGTTCATATTTTTGAAACATGTTATTTAAATATGCTAGTGCTATCCAATATTCATTTGATGCAGGGGGAAATGTCGGGTATGTTACTCAATATCTATTCGCTCTGTACCAGAGACAATAATTAGTGGTATTATCAGGTGGAAAATTGCTGCAATGAAGAATCCACTAATATAGTATGATGAACTTCCTCAGAAACTTACTGTACTTTTTTAGAATCACAATTGCTCTGTTACTAGCTGCCAAATAGTGTTTTTTGGCAGTGTGTTGTCTATGAATACTCTCAAAAGCACACTTCAGTGGATAGTAAAAAACTGAAATAGCAATTCTTTCATTGAGTAATGATTGCTCTGGATGGACCCTGTAGTACAGTATAATACAAACACTGAACTATGTGATTTATTTATAGACCTTTGGTTACAATGACTCATCACTATTCCAATGGTTTGAGGGCTACTTGGCATGTTTCTTTAATTGAAAGTTACTGCAAAAAAGAATAAAGGCCATCTTCCAATACAAATCCTATGAGATTTTTGCAATCTTAAGATTTATAAAAGACTTACTTTGAGAACCCTTGTAATGCTTCTCTCAAGGTAAGTATCCTCTGAAGAAGAGTCTGGAACAAAAGGTTGTTTTTCAGATCCCACTGTGAGATGCACAGGGTTGGAAAGGACAGTTTCAGTGATCTTGGTTGCTCAGGGAAAGGATATTACCCAATAGCGTGAAAAAGAAGCCACAGGGATTATATGTAGCTTAAAGAAGAAAAGACCTCTGTCAAATTTCAGATACAGTATATGATAATATTCATCAGACTCATCAGGAAACTGATAGGGTGTAATCTAATGAATATGTATGGTTAAGGACAATATAATCACATCCTGGTTGATGCGTGGACGAGACACGCTTGGAGGAGCGATTCCCCGTGTCTCCTGGCGCCGCAATAAAGAATTCCTGCTTGTCAACTTCAACTTTGTTGGCGAGTTCCTGGAGATTTCTCTGAATCAATTTGGCACCCAGGTG
>JANHGB010029603.1:0-12477 GCA_026283785.1 Coracopsis vasa
TTGCTGCACGCTCTCCTCACTGTCCTGAGGATCTCAAATTCGACCGTCTCATAATCGCTGCAACCAAGGCTGTCCTGGAGCATCACATTTCCAACCAGCCCTTCCCTGTTGGTGATCACAAGGTCAAGCATGGCACCTCTCCTTGTCGGCTCCTCTATTACTTGCAGAAGGAAGTTTTCTTCCACACAATCAAGGAGCCTCCTGGATTGATTCTGTCGGGCCGTACCGTCCCTCCAACAGATATCAAAGTGGTTGAAGTCTCCCATGAGGACAAGGGCCTGCAAGCATGAGGCTGTTCCTATTTGTCTGTAGAGCGCTTCATCCACAGAGTCCTCTTGATCAGGTGGTCTGTAACAGATCCCCACAGTAATGTCCCCCCCCATAACTGGTCTCCCTTCAACCCTGAAACACATCTTAAACACAACTTTAACCTGAGTAGATGCAAGATATTTTGCTGCTCAGAAGCTAAACTTTTCAAGAATGGTGACAAATAGAATCATACAATCATAGAATACTTAGGGTTGGAAAGGACCTTAAGATCATCTAGTTCCAACCCCTTTGCCATGGGCAGGGGCACCTTGCACTAAATCGTGTTACCCAAGGCTCTGTCCAACCTGGCCTTGAACATCACCAGGGATGGAGCATTCACAGCTTCCTTGGGCAACCCAATCCAGTGCCTCACCTGGTCAGAAGGGCTAAAGTAGCCAATAGTGGAGCCAGACTGATGTTCTCATCTTGCAAACATGCCCCATTTTGTTGACACAGTTGGAAGCCACTCTCTGTGGGGGCAGCACATGGACAGTTCCATAATTTCTCCCTGAAGTCTGCTGTTTTAAGAAGAGATACTGGTATTGCATAAACAGAGTGGATCTCTCAGGTCCTTATCAGCCTACAGTCTCAAGCAATTTCATGCCTATTAACCTCTGGATATACTTATTAACTTCCAGGGGAGGTCTCAGGCAGTCGCATGGTCAGTCTGGGGATCATTGCAAGAAGTAATGCTGCTCTAAGTGATTTCAGGTGGAAAATCTTTCCTTTCTGGAAAAACCTGCAGACTGGAATAGTTGAGGAATTAAGGGGCGATAGAGTCTGAATCATCACTAATATTCTGTTTGCTGTGTAAATGCAATACTTGTTTCTTGCTAAAATTTAGGCAGCTTTCTGGTTATTCTTTGAAATTGTAGGGCCCTTTCTGGAAAAACAGAGAAAGTACATATGCTTTCCAGGAGCTGTCACACAATGGACAGCAGTGACTTGAACCCACAACCTCTCAATTACCCTGTGTCAGTCAAATGGCTTGGCTGACCGGATGATTTTGTTAGATTTACCTGATGAACACAACATCTGTACAGACAGTCTTCCAAGAACATTTCACGTGTACGTGCTTTGAGAAGCAATGGAGAGAATGCAATAAATATGGTAACTAGCAGGTGATGAGGAATCCGATGAAAATAAATTCAAGATGCTTATGAAGACTAAATGAATGTCTCAGTACATATATAAATCTTCTGCTCTTTATTAAGTCCTGCGAAGATTTATTAAATTTTGTGTGGCTTAAGAAATACAAAAGAACTGTAATAATAAGAGAGAAGGGCTTGCATATAATTCGCATTTTATTAATGGTCAAATGGATTGATTATATCTTTTCTGATATGATGAATATTACAGAGTATTATATAAACTAATATTTGTGGAAAATTTATGCAACTCAAAGACGTTCGGATAGTTCAGTCTTAAAAAATACCTAAATCATTTTCTAGCCTTAAATATCTTTGGCATTATGGTTTCTACTTTAAAAGTATGTGATTTCAGCATTATTTTTATCAGAATTGCTTTTACTTTTGTAGGAAAAAAAAAATTATACCAATGCACTTTTCTGAACAGCCTGAAGTTTTGATTTCTTCCCATACAGATGTAAATCTGACACATTTATTCCCGGAGTGTTAATGCAGGGTTGGGACCAGATGTGAGCAGTGAGCATCTGATCATAGATACGTGCAACAAGGGCTTCCCTCAAAGCAAGAGAAGATAACACTGACTGCCTGGCACCTGAGAGAGACCAAGGCAGTGCTCAGCAGACAGTGCCATTAAGACCATATCCAAATAAATCACACAGGAGCAGGCAGAAAGGGGAAACAGCAACATAAATAACTAGCAACAGTTATGATAAAAATATGTAGATGAATAATGGTTAGAGCTTAAAGCTGGAAACATCTCCTGGAGTCCTATGGTAGAGCAAGATGTCTTCTACTCTTAAAAGACGCCATTCAACCAGACTGTGCACTAGAGCTGAACCCCTCCCCACGACCCACCAAAAAAATGCTTTAAATATCAAAAAAAGTAAAAATTACAACGTGAAAATATCCCATCAAACTGTAAGAGAGCAGTTATCATGCTGTTTTTCCTGTGTCCTAATTGCTTTACCTGAAAAAATTGGGAAGAGCCAGCTCCTTCCTTCAAACACAAAGTACATGAACACATTGCTTCTGGTCCCTCCAACCTGCTTGTGTGTGCAGGCTTAGCAAGGACTTCTGACGAAACTCAGCTGAGCTTGCAGAGAGAGAGCACATCGCCTTTCAAGCCTGTGTTTGCTGGAGGGTAGGAACTTACAAACAGACATACCAGGCCATTTGACATATGGTAACTTTCTTGTCGGCAAAAGAAACTGACTAGTTCAAACCTTCACTTACATCACAAACAGTATTGTATTAAAAAAAAACAAAGAAAAAAATATTGCTAGTGACAAGAAAGTTTACTGGATGACTATAGGACCTCTTGATAAGGAAGCAGAAATGAATTAAGTGATGGGTGGTAAAGTAGCTGGAAAGTGAAATGATAGGTCTTCCATTTGCCTTTCCGTTTAAAATACAATCACAATTTCTCTATCCAAGGGCACTTGTCGTGGGAGCTTAGAATGAGACCTTGACAGAGACTGAAGTCTCTGAGGAAGCTATAAAAACCTCCAAAACCTAGCATAAGACATTCAAGAACAGTAAACCCTCATGGGTAAAAATTCCGAGGGTTCTGAAAAAAATAAATTGAAAAATAATAGGGATAATAGGAAAAATAGTCACATTTCTTTGCTCTGGTGAGATATGATACACATGAGGACTACAACGTTAACTGCTTTAAAGAGAAGACATATAAAATAAGCTATGGATATTAGCATATTACAGTAATATCACTGAATACATATTGCAGAATTATCTCTGTCCAGCACAGATAACTCTACATACACTTGTTGTTTAAACATTTGAGAAAACTGTTTTTCCTGTTAGATCTGAAGGTCATTCATATTCCTTTCTTCCTCAGAAAAGCATGAAAAATACAAAATACAAGCTTAGGTCACTGCTTCTCTGCCATATTGATAGACAGCTTTTCCAAATGCGATTTCCAGATTGAGTGTATTTAAGTATGTGACTTTGGCAACTTGCATATTTCAGCAATAAAATACATCCAATAATAGCTGTGTATATGCTAAGAGGGTGCTCCTGTAATGTATATTATGTATGAACATATTAAAGAAGTGATTTCACCAACTTTTGAACATTGTTTTGCCATACAAAGAGATTTTGAATGCATGAATGTCAAGAAAAGAAGCCAACAACAATAAAAAAATATTTTAGAGGACAGCTTCTCTGTACAGATGCAAAGTTATGGATCACTCCAGTAGGAACAAACACATGAGTTAATTTAATCAACACGTGAACTGTTTGCAGAGTTGGATTACTTTACCTGAATTTACAATGAAAGATGCTTGCAAAAGATGGAGACAGGAATGAAACTCCAGTGACTATTTAGCCAGGTGGCCTAACGCAGGAAAGAAGGTGTGAAGCTTGTCTGAATAGCTACTGAGGTTTGTGAGGCTAGCCAAGTAAAATTCTTGTGAGGAGGTCATTTGACTTATTGCAAAATCAAAAAGAATTATGGAATAATGATGATCATGGCAGTGGTGACAGGGATTTGATGAGCAGTTTTGCACCAGGACTTTCAAAATAGCTAGAGGTGGTTGGTCTACAACCTCTTCTTCCTCAGGAGGGGAGACAGCAGGGAGGCTCAGCTCCTGTGTTCACCCTGCTTGCTCATACAGGGCACATATTGGCACTGTGTTATATTTGTTACAGTTATGGTACAGACTGTGCTTACTCTGTGTTGAATAAGCTTATAGAAGGGATTTCACAATGAAGTGCTGTAGTAGCAGTACATTGAACTCCATGATACAGGAGTTCATGTGACACCTATGTTCTTACTAGCAATGCCAACTGTTAATGAAATGCAGAGAAGACATTATTCCGTTGTGCTGTTAATGTTTATCCCATGTGAGCCCCAGAAGCTACTTTTGCTCCATTGTTATTCTATGCTTTGGCATAATTGAGTTTTATAATTGTCAATATTAATGTTTTCCTGTCCTCCCTGGCCTCTGCCATTCCCAGTGGACATTATCTGGGGCTTGGCATGACAGCAAAATATATTAGTTACGTGGTATATCCTGCCTACCTTCTTGATAAAAATCTGTTGATTTAAAGTCTTTACCCTAATAGAGCTAGAAAATATGGTTTTTCCCTCCCTTTCCTATCAGAGGAAGGATGTTTACTAAATGTACTGTCAGAAACACCAGCTTTCCATGGCTTGACAGATAAACCCCACAAGCCTTTTGTGAATGTTTCCCCATAAGAATGAATTAAAGGGTCTCTGGCATGAACTAGCTGCCTTATTTCACAATTAGAAATTAAAAGAAAGTTCTGGATGGGAACATTGAGGCCAGCTGGGCAGCAGCAAGGAGGAGGGATGCATTTGTGCATCAAACAAGCCCGCACACTGACCTTTTTTGCTGATAGGAAAAGTCTAAACTCCAGTGATCATGTTATCTTCAGCAAAGCTGGGAGCAACCGCTGGCAGAGAGGAAAAATCAGCTTACAGCTTTCTACTGCATTTGACTCAGACTCTGAACCCAGCATTAGAACGCCTTGTGGATGGGCTGCTTAGCTCTCTCTTTAATGCCAGCACTAGCTCTGACTCATGGTGGTGCATCATCTACCCACACTGCCACGACCAGTTGACACCAGGGTCTTCCACTGATGAAGCTGAACACATTTGTAACATGGATTATATTGCAAACAAGTCTCCCCATACACAGTATTTTCCTCGAGTATGATACAGATGTAGGAAGAACTACAAACCCCATGAGCGTCACCGAGTCTGCGGTCTGTTGTGCAGCCCCCTGACCCACTGACCTGTTCTGCATGCTGAAGACTTTGGAAGAACTGCTGAAAGAAACAAGTCTAGCCTGCTCCAGGAGCAACAAGCCTGTAGGCATATGACAGCTTTGCTAAATCATCAACCAGCAGCTAAGGATCATTATATACTGTAGACAGACATAGTAATCTGGTCATAATAAAACTCTTCTATTAAGAACCAATTTTAGCCTGAGGCTCCTGGTTGGTTTCTTCTGACTTCATCAAATAACAAAAAAAGAACCCCATCAATATTAAGCATTTAAAAAACAAATATGGAAAGGAAAATATTTTTGTTCATGGCCATTTTCATATTTATATTTTTCTTCACAAGATTTTGGAAACTGATACTGGCTAAATGTTATTTTTGTAATGAAAATTCATCCTTTAAAACAGAGTTCTGATCAGCAGATATTTTTCTCCAAGGCAGATGACAGCCTCATGAAGATTCATCTTGGCCTAATACACAGAAACAGTGCTAGACCAGAGTAGAGTTTTCCAACATAATGCTGAGAATTTTATCATTTATTAGCTGTCATGCATTTTTTCTATTGTTATTACTGCTGATTATGAAGATTTTTTATGCCTTCTTTATAATCAGCACTCTTTCCTCCTTATTTATTCATTAATGCCACAGCCCGTATTTGTGATCTCCAAATTGTTCCCATGGTGACAAATGGGTAATGTCACAAAAACTTGATTGTAACGTAACTGGAATTCAATAGGTGTCTTGAATAATGAATTGTAATTTTTAATCTTCCATATGTGGCAATGTTTTGAGGGTTTTTTTAATATGTGCAGAAAATGATGATATGTGATGTGGGCTGTAATTCTGGTGCAAAAATATTACTGAGAGGCTATGAGATGCAAAGATTTCCATCTAGATCTGTACCCTGTGTTTCCTGTTTGTGAGTCCATGAGCCAAAACTATTATCTCCTCAGCTGGTGAAACTTTAGGAAGTAATTGGTGGGCTTAACACACAGGGGACCTGGGTGGGCATATGCAGCCTAAAGATAAATTTAGAGCAACAAAGCACTCAGCTTTGGTGACAACAGCCCCAGAGTGCAGGGGTTGTCTCCAATAATATCTGTGGGATTCTCTTTTGGCTTAGAACAAAAAGTTGGAACCCAGAATTTTTCATTGTTTTCTTCCTTGAGGTCCTCTCTGCCCCTGCTTCACTGAAGATGCTCTACAGCTAAAATGTCCTACAATTAACATGTTCTACATTTAAGCCTGAGCAGTAGTCACTGCTCTTGCAGTGGGACTGAGCCACAAGAGCAAGCACCAATGTAGTGCATCACTTCTCTGTACCTGCCCCACTGGCTACCCTTTCTTGGATTTAAAAAATCCATAGTGTGCATTCAAAAGGAGCATTGGAAAAATAGGAGGGACTGCATAATTTCCAAGATTTTCTTTTTAGTGAAAAATATTATTGAAGTTCCAATTTAAAAAGGTGTATGAAGGACCTGCTTATCTGATCATGTATTTATCTTCCTAACCTGAGATTCAACTATATACTGTAAGTTAAACTAATGCTTTGTACTTTCCTAAAGAAGAATATGTGATATGGCTTACACAAAGATTGAGTATATTTGTCCAAAACCTCCTCTACTATGTACTCCATAGCATCATTTGACTTCATCGTTTATTATTGCTCATTTATCAATCATGTGCATCTCCAGACACAAATAGAAAAAAGCTCTCTCAAGCAGGTACAAGCTCCACCTTGATGGACCTCCCTGTGTTGCAGTTACAAATTCTTTTTCATGACTGAAACTACAAAGTGAGCTGAAGCTAATTAAAAACATTGATCTACTCAAAAATTCATGTGGATTGAAATGGTAAAGTTTAAATTATTTTTTCTGCTTTGTTTCATTTTTCCTTTGTCACATAAAAAGCTATAAAATAAGAGGAGTTTTAGATAGGTCCATAGGCAGAGGAACTGTTTTTTAAAACAAACAAACCAACCAACCAAAACAAACAAAAAACAAACAACAGAAAACCCTCAAAAAAACAAAACCTGACAAAACCTCTTAGAAAGATGCTTGTGTTCAGGACAGCAGAAAAACAGAAGCAGTAGCACATGAGAATTTTACAGGTACAGTACTTTTCTGGCACAGTAGTTCTCCTGATCCCCAGTTTTCAAAACCTACTTCTGCTCCCAACTCTGCTACATGTCAAAGTGGCCGTTATGTACATTCTTGTATTTCTCTAAAAAGCCCACAACAATCAATATATTTCAATATATTAATGATTAGGTAGCATAAACTGCTTTTGCAAAAGCTTTTTTCCTCCTTTACCACTTTCAAAGAAGACATGTTCTCAACTACATAGTGATGAAATGATGGGTTTCCTTCCCATTTAAAGATGCAGGATCTAATCCTTTGCTATGAATGTTATGAGTTGTTCAGGAATTCATCTCAGTTGCATCAAGCTCCAAAAGGGATGTTACAAACACATCTACATGGCCAAAGGGTAGGATTCTATGAGCACTTTCTCCAAAGAAATACGACTCACTGGGCACAGAAAAATTGGCTATCAAGGGCCAAAGCAACACCTATGGGTGGCACTTTTTAAATATTAAGTAGCAAAGGCAAGCTTCATGCATTTCATTTGTATTAAGAACTGAACTATTAATTTATTTCTACTGAGGAAAGATGTTGATGAGTTACTCTTGGCAGAAAAAATTAACCTTGAGTGTTCTACATGGAGAAATCATGTGTGGATGGGGTGCCGTTATTTTGTTATGGGTTTTTTAGCTCCTATGCATTATTGTCATCTTCCAGCAGCTAATTTGCGGCATTCAGTTTGTATCCTTCATAGATCAGCAGCTATAGATCAGAAGAGAAGGTTCCTGCTGGGCTTTTGTCCCACTGCAGACGTCCCTAGTCCGTTCAGCATCAGGGAGAAGGCTGGCTCTGTCTAAAAGTGCAGAGGCATGTTTTAGGAATAAGACTGCAGATTCACCCAGGTTATTACCAGGGACCTTTCTTGCTGTTGCAAAAGAGCCCTTAGTATATGGTCTCTTCTTCAGTTCAGCTCGACTTTTCCTTGCTTACCCAGGTATGTCCTGTGTCAGTTCCCAAGGACAAGTCATGCATTTGGCTCATTTGCTCCCCAGCATCTCCCCAACTTGAGGAGCAGCTCTGCCCTCCCTCCCATCTCCAGTAATTGCTCCCTCCCCTGAATTTTCTCCATCACATTAATTTCTCTCAGGCAATGCCAGCAAATTTCTTATGCAATTTTATTTCCTCAGTAATTTTTAGTTCATCATTTCACTGTTGCGCCCTGACCTAGCAGAAATACCTCATTAGTCTGCCTTGCTCTCCCTCATCTTGAGACAAGATGGCTGGCACTGTCTTTGTAAGTGATGGGCTTTGAATGCTAATTTTCAAATAATGAGACAGTTAAATATTAATTTTGCAATTACGGTAACTGTGTCTTTCTAAAAGATCAGCAAGTTGAACTAAACTTTATTTTGGTACGTGTAGTTACTTGACACCTGAAGAGCAGCTGGTGATTAACATCTTGAATGAACTAGTGTCTGGCCAGTTTTAGATGGGACCATTCAGTGATGAAGTTCACAATGGTGCAGTTCTGCACCCTTTAAACTCATAGTTTTGAAAAAGATTTTTCTGTAACAACAGTCACCTTCACTCTACAACTATTGGGTCTGAATGACTCTTTAAGAAAGATGTTAGTATGCTCATCTATTGTCTGATAGTTATATTGCAACATCTTTGTGGTGTATAGGGTGTAGAAATATCTCTTTGTTCCATGGTAAAAAAAATAAATTCAGACATAAACACTGTTTCTAAATTCTCACATGGATTTAGAAGAAACCTCTTCGCAGTTCCATTTCTGTCTCCTCTTAGGAAAGCATTGGACAACAGCAACACATCACAGATTGCATTATAGCTGAAGAAGAAACTCATGGGCTAATGAGGACATCACAGCTTTGGGCAGCTATTGACGTCAGTGTTGCAATTCTGCAGAGGCTGTCAGTGCCTGCAATCAAAAAGGTTTGGCTTTATGTAGCTTCCCATTTTCTCTTGTCACATCCTTCATTCCTTACTCAAGATTTTTTTGCAATTTTCCTGACAATTTACATGAGAAAAACTGTGGAAGGTAATCAACATCCAGGTTTAATTTTCATTGTCTTAACAGGCTCTTTAGCTCCTATCCGATAAGAACAAATCTGAACATAAGCTGGCTGTGTGCTCTCACAGCCCAGAAAGCCAAGCATATACAGGGTGGCATCAAAAGGGGTGTGACCAGCAGGCTGAAGGAGGTGATCCTGCCGTTCTATTCAGCTCTTGTGAGACCTCACTTGGAGTACCGTTTGCAGTTCTGGTGTTCTTTACATAATTCTATGATATGCACTCACACATTTATGGGAAAAATATGGGAAATAGGAAAAAGTGCTGAAGCATTACCAATAAAGCAAATCTGGTACTTGCAGATGATGATGACAGACTGGTCCTGGTTGTGCCACAGTTGACCTTGCTATTGTCCCACTTGCCCACCTTCCAAACTGTTCTGTTTGCCATTTTTCAGATGAGTTTATTTGGGCTTTGGCAGGCAACAAGCTGGAAGTCAAACAAAATTGCAACATCAGTGACAGCTGAAGTTGTGACTGGTACCGTACAAGCCCATCTGCTGGAAACTCTGAAGCCACCAAATACTGTGATCACTGGGAGGAGACTTTCTTTCCACGTCTATGCTGCACCTGTGTTCCTTTCTTCAATATACTTACTAAAATAATGCCTCGGAGGGTTAACTGGCATACAAACCCACCAACTTAAGGCAGCTGGTGCTACTTCTTAGTATACAATAGACAAATAAGCCAAGTCCTATATTGTCCAGATTTTGGTTTATGTCCAGTTTCTGAATCCCTTAACATTGCTTCTGACTGTAGAAGATAATTGACCAGCTGTTCTTCCATCATATGCAACAGTACAGGCTGAAACTACTACAACAAAACTATTTAGGAATATAAAAGATGGCATTTAGCATAGAGAAACCATTAAACCCCTCACTTTCCATTATGCATGCGTCATGGTGTTTATAGCAGATTAAGTGTTCATGGTAATGGCACTATTGGTTCTAGAAGCTCTCTGAACACTGACAGAGATTGTAAACTGAAAACTGTTTGAGGAACAGGTAGTTTAGAAAAAGAGGAACAAGAATTGCAGGATTCATTCACATCACTTATACCCACATCATCTTGGGGATGAGTCAGTGAAAAAAGACACCATCCAGTGAGGTAGTCCTGAACACTGAGAGACAGGTTCTTGCCATCCCCTGTGACTTTGTTTTCTTCACCCTTTTCATTTTTCTGTTGTTTCTAAAATTATAGCTTTTGTAGAAGAAATAGAATGGGCAAAACTAACATTTTTAATTACTTTTTAATACTTTAGCATAAAGCAGCTTTAAAACTCAGCAGAGTTTTGGTTTGTGGTTGGGAGATTTTTTAGGAGTGCTGATGTGTCTAAATGGCAAGTCTGACACCCTTCTAGATGAGTGGCATCACAAACACAAGTGCTTGTCTCAACTCTTGCACCATACCTTTCCTCAGACTTCCCCATATTGCCCATCTGAAAACAGGAGCTCAGTTTCTTGCTGCCTGCAGGCAGTGTCTGGCAGTGAAACTACAGCATGTCTTGAAAAGACACTTTAAAGGCTCTTATTCTTAAAAACCAGGAGAGAAGCACAGATCAAAGGAAAGCAAACACAGCTTTGTCTAATCTTGATGCTGTGAAACTCTATCAGTTTCTGCCAAGCCCCTTAGGACTCTCATTTGCTATGGGAATTAGAGGTAATTAGAGGTCTAAATATATCTTTGAGGAGCAGGGCTTAATTTTTCTGTTCTATGGGAAGGATCGTGCTCATCACCACCACTTTCCCCAAAACTTTTTTGCTGCCTAAGCTGTGAAGTCTCCAGGGTGAAAATCCTTCAGGGTGGATTGAGGCTGCTCTCTCAAACAACTTCAGAGCAGGCAGTCCTTACGTGTGATTCATCCCACCACTTGTCTAAGGTAGACGGAAAGACTTTTTTTTCTAGAAGCATCTTTCTCATTGAGTGTACTGAGGAACTACTTTTAAACTATGTGCCTTAAAATAAAGTCCAGTGATACGTATCCCACTATTTGCCTTCAGAATTAGGATATCTGAATAACCTGGCCTTCCCAGAGCTGCAGAGGGTTGCAGGTCCCCACATCCTTTTGAGGAAAGAGGACATAGATGCAGAGGGTTTGGACACATTGTGAAGAGACGCTGTCCCACCTACTCCACACAAAAATCTTGTAGGTAAGCAAGCACGAACGGATCTGAGCAACAAAGAGGAGGTACCTTTCATTCGTCCAGGATCTGCCACCACCAGTGACCTCCTCATGTACCTGGAAATAAGGAAGGTGGAGAAACCCTTGCAATCTTCAAGGGAGAAGCAATTTCATAAAGAGGATGCTATCTAGTGTACCCAAAGCATATGGTGTAGGGCGTTGAAAGCAACCGTGGAGAGAATATAGTGAAGACTGGGGAAAAAACGTATGACACAAACCTGTGGACCCATTTGCTTTGTTGCAGGCAGAACAAAATCCTCCGACATTCTGGGAAAACCCAGGGCTCTCTTTTCCAGCTGTCTTCAGAGAGGCTGGCATTTTCATTACCATGTCCTGATGGACAGCCCTGCATGTGTAGGGAAATTGACTGCAGCAGCCATGGCAAAACAGGTTGCTCTGCAGGAATTCTCTCGGAGCAACTTCCATTGTCCTGCTGTATGGTCACTCCCAGCTGGAATAAATTTGTAATTAATGCACTTGCTACCTGAATGAACAGAGCACTGCCAGGGGACCTACTCCAGAAAGCTACACACCAGAGCCTCCACTATCCCCATGCATGCCAAAGAGTTCTGTGCAATGCTGGCTGTGATACAGGACACTGTGATACAGGACACTGTGCAATGCTGGCTGTGATACAGTGTGATACACCACTCTACACTGACTTTACATGAATGATCAAGCAAGTCAAAACACACCTCTCAGTTACTTATTACACAAGACAAATAGCACAGTATTTCTGCAGGGTCCCAGCATACCATATGTCCAGTACAGGTATATTTATGGCAAAAAAGGTTATTCCTGCACTGAAGTGCTTTCAAGCCCAAAAGCTATGACAGAAGTTACACTGGAGCACTTAAGTGGCCTGTGTCAGTCCCCAGAGGGCTTCTTGGTCTTTACTTTT